>VWYH01011072.1:89214-144358 GCA_013399365.1 Pampusana beccarii | reverse complement strand
CGAGCAAAACAAACCGCTCGGCGGCCGCCGCGCACCCGCCGCCGCCGCCTGCCAATCACAGGGGCCGACCCGCCACAGCCAGCCAATCCGCGCCGCCGAGCCACCCACCCGACGGCGGCGCTGGCCAATCGGCGTGCGAACGGCTGAGCCGCGCGCCCCGCCCCCGCGCCGGTTGCCAATCACGGGGGCCCGTTCCGCTCGCGGGCTAGCCCCGCCTCCTCTCCCGCCACTAGGCGGGGACAGTCCAGACCCCGCCCCCAAATATCTGCCAATCAAGGTGACAGACGGCGCTGTCGCTCCGCCCAACAGCCGGCTTATATAGCTGGGTCCTAGAGCCCGCCCTATTCATCATCCCCACCAGGTCACTCTCCCATTCTCTTGTCCCCCTTTCCGTGGCCCAGGTGTCTCCTCAGGCACTATTTTGGGTGGACATCAGAGCATGTTTGAGAAGGGATTATGTCCCACACTCACTGACCCTGTTGGTTTGCTGTCGTCTTAAGTAGAGCCTGGAAATGAGTTGAATTGTTGCTTTAAAACCACCTTGAAGAGGGAGAAAAAAATCCAGCCAAAAATAGCTCAAGAGTGTTAAAAAGCCCAAAAGACAATTAAAGCAGGATTCTTTTAGTAAAAAAAAGGCTTGAGACAATTAGCCAGAGTATCACCCAGGCCAGCTGTGGCAATAGACATTATCTCCTAGTAGCTGTTCTAATAAAAGATCTTTGACTCTGTCCCCAATCCATCACAGGTCCCCCACAGTTCCCAACAAGGGACAAACGTCAAATTAACAGCATAAACAGCTCTTACCTTTTTTAAGCTTTCAAACCCATTGTTTAATTTTCTCCACAATCACAATGTCTCCAAGTGCTGTAATCTCATTCTGTATCTGTTCAAGTTACCCACCATGGAAATAAAGTTCTGGATCTGTCCCACAGGAGTGAACTCTAACCTGCTGTACTTAAAATTCCACATTTCCTCCCCTTTCATTTAGGAGTTTATCTTAATGAGAACATGTTTTTGTTGTTAGAACTGCTGACCTCACTCACTTGCTGATATAAGACACCTGATGACATTTTTTTTCAGATTTAACAGCTCTATCACACCAACTTGAACACAGACCATAAGCAGAATAGATTTGTGTAAAAAAAAAAAACAACTCAGCAGTGATACTAAATACAAACAACATTGAGGGAGAAAAGCCCTAAAACAAAGCAAGCATACCACACAACAGATTTTCATAGGTTTTGGAGCAAAGAAGGGCTATTATGATCATCCAATCTAACCCAGGAATTCTACACAAAGTTCACAAACTGCATTCAAACCAAATCATACCTTTGAGAGGAAGATCCAGGCTTCAGCTCCTCTTTCGCAGCTTCTGCTTCCATTCCACCTGCGGGGTGATATTTTTATAGCGTCTTTTCTGCAAAAGGGACAACAGAGAGGTTTTGTTTTTTCAAAAACGTCCAGCCCTTCTTCCCTGGCCACCCTGCTGCTGGGAAATGCACCTCGAGCAGATGTTTTAGCAGCTGCTTTTCAATCCGGCCAATGTCTCGCAGCAAGCGCATTGGTTTTTAAGTGGTTTTGCTTGCAAGCAACGCAGCAGTAATGTCAAAGAGGTTATATCAACGGGATAAGCCAGACAAAGAAGAAAACCAGATTGGAGAGGGAAATTTCGCAAGGGCAGGAATCTAAATCCTACACACCAGGAGGAATTTTTAGGACTTAGAGCATGACGACAGTATCTGTGGGATCATTAATTTATTTTTAAGATGGCTTGCTTTGAGCAGAAGCTGGGACTAGATCACTTCCACAGATACCACCTTGAACTTCCCATCTTAAACCCAGTTTAATGCTGTTAGTGCTTAGACTTCCCCTTAGTCCCTCCTGTCTCATTGCTCTGATGTTAGAAAACCATTTCTAGCTTTCCTGTCTATTCTATCCCATTTCCATGGCCAGCTTACAGCCACTTGTTTTCATGTCAAGATTATCCTTTTACTTAACTAATCCTTTCCTCTTCCCTGGTATTTTCTCCCTAAATACATCAAGAAGATAATCATATCTCCTTTCAGGCTCCATCGTAATAGGCAAGTAAGCCACTGTCTCTTTATAACACGAGCTTTGTATTTGTGGTACTTTCCTGGTAGCCTTTTTTTGCCTCTGTTCCAATTTGAATTCCTCTCTCACCTGACAGCATCATTATTGCTCACGGACCAACTTTTCTACACGCTTTTTCACAGCTTCACACTGGCTCATCAATACCCTTCATCAACTAGGCTCCTTTACACACGCATTTCCAAGCAGCAATAAACTCTTAGCACCCTTCACGAGCTTCTCCTCACCCCTAAATTCACAGCCTTGCACTTTCTGCTGCTACATTTCCTCTCATCTCTCTTTCCCACTTTTCAAAGTCAGCAGTTCTCTAATATACTCTAGTTCCCTCATATTATTGAAGCCTCCCACTTCTGTTCATCACCAAATTTAATTGTCGTGCTCGCTATTTGTGCCAAGGTCATTATAAAAAGCTTTCAGTGAGATTACTCCTGGGACCAGAACTGGTAAAATTCAGTATGAATTTCCCACTGCACCAGCCCTGATGTCAAAACCTCGTCTTTTTGTATTTTTGCCTGTCTTGTATTACTTACATATTTCTACATCAAATTCTCAGTTGAAGTCCCGTTAAATGAGACCAATTGAACATCCTTTGCGCAGGAACTTGGTTTGCTTAAATCCAAGAGGTATTGGGATAAGCTGCGCCTGGTTAGTCCAGCGAGGCAGGGCTCCATCTTCCCATCTCCAGCTGCCTGGGATGTCTGGATTTCACTAAAGGTCCCTCATCCTTTGTCAAATTGAAAAAAAAAAATAAAATCAAATTATTTGTCCTTAATAGTTCATCGCTTCACCCACCTATCAAGCCTGATGTCTAAACCGGCAATTTTTGTCTGACGATTTGTGGTTCTATTCTCATTTTATAGACATTATCTACAGGCAAGAGCCATTAGGCCTCTTTCTGGACCACTGTAGACCCCTCTCATCTTCATTTTTCCATAGACAAGGTGGCACAGCCTTCCTGAATCAAAGTTTCTACCAAAATAGGTGCTCTTATTTTGTGTAACTTGAGAAAAAATAATAAATAATTCATTTTTCACCTTTACTGTCTACTTAATGCTATACTAATTTTGTGCATAAGAATCAGGTTATTTGTTTTACCGATCACACTGCGGTACAAACTGATATTCTGTGGTTTTCCACCTAGGTCGCCCACATCCTCTCAAAGCTGCAGCTTTCCAGAAGAGAAACTTCATTCCTGTAAACAGCAACTAGGAAACATAATTAATTCTTCAAATTAAAGCTATCGCTTGAGGCCGTTTAATGTAAAATCATCAGTAGAGATATTCACCGAGACTCTCAAGGAGCTATATTTATAGTTAGCCCATTTGTTTGAAAGAAACTTTATAGAGGCCTAATTGTTTAATGCTGTCACGCAGCATGAAGTCAGAGGAGGAAATGTAATCCCTATTTTCGGGATTAACGGGCACCGCACAGAGAGCCAGCGACTTGTTAAAAGTTACACAGGAAGTCTGGAGTAGACCTTTGGGATTTAACTCCTGGCATCTTTTCCCAGTCTCTCAATCACGATGCCATCATCTTATTTGCTATTTTTGGTAGTATTTCCATACCTGACTCAAAGAGCTGCTTCTCCTCGCTATCAGATGGACTATTTCTTCTTTCCTTCCTGTTTCCCTTCTTGTTTAGGTAGACACATCCTTCCTGGGGAGCTGAGCAGTCTCCAAAGCCATGGACACCAAACAGGAGCAGCGAGAAGAAAGAAAAAACGAAGGGAAGAGGAGGAGGAACCCTATAAATCTTCAAAGGATGCACAGAAGTGTTCTGCACTCTTCTCCGCAGATCTGAGAAGACAGCAATTGCATTGATTCCAGGCAGTTCTGACTCCACTAACATTTTTCTGGTGGCCTCAGCATCGAAAACCTGAATGCAGAGTTAATGGAAAACATAATAATCCAACTGCAGGACAGTTTATGTATTGGCCTAACCTTACCTCACCTCCAGCAGAACACATCAAGCACATCAAACTCCCTAAATTATGCCTGGAGCACCTTTTTCCCAGCCCTGTGTACCTGTCCCATTCTGTGCTCCTCCTCCAGCTGACAAGGCTCCAGCAGAGGGGGCTCGGAAGCCAGTTGAAAACCAGGGACGTTCTGCTTGTGGAGTGGGCAAAACTGAAGAGAAGGAAGAGGAGGAAGGATGTTAAAAATTAACGTGCTTTTGAAAATCATGACTTGCTTCTGAGCTGGCGGTCTGGACTGTTTACAGAGCAGCACTAATGAAAAAGCACAAGATTAAACAGCATCAGGGCTTCAAATCATCCGACATCGCTTTTTCTTTACACTTACGGGCAGTATATTCTGTTACAGTGGAAGGCTGGTTTTTCCCCAAGTATTTTCAAGCCGCTTACTGATCAGTGATTGATTATGTGCTTTCCACTTACTATATAATTGGTATCAGAGAAGAAGTGACTTTCCCCAGGGTCACAGAACAAGCAACTCAGTCCTGCCAGATGTCGGCTGTTCCTCAATATTTACAAAAGGCAGAGAACTTCCCCTCCTCTTGTTTTCTACCCATATTCCTCTACAGGACTTTATGGCACTTGTTTTGCCGCACTGACAGGCAATTCATTTCTCTTACTATCTACCAGCTCCTGGCTTTTTGCACTACCGGCTCCAACTTGAAGTTTTTCTTCCACCAGAATGGAAGCTGCAAAAGCTTCTTTGGAGAATTGCAAAGCACAGATTCAAAGACAAAAAAAAAAATAGAGGAGGATGTAAATACATTTCTAGGGTAAAAGACAAACAATTCTTAGAAGCAAAGCATCTTTTCCAAATACAGATTACTAGAACAAAGTCCATATATAGCTTAAAAACCACTGTAGCATCTTTACAGGCAACTCTTTCCACTGCGGTCATGAAGCTTAATAAGCTTTTATTTCAAAGCCAGTACACAAAGAATTAGAGAGGAATGCAACGCTGTCAGACAAGAGTTTAGTGTAACTACAGTTAATCTAAATACTGACATCATCCTGGCTCACCAAGGTCTAAGGTAAAAACAAGGTTCCAAGTCCTGCCACCCTGTTCCCCTCTAGGTCCCAGTTCCAGCAATGACACCAGTGACTGAGCTGGTGAATAAAAACACCCTTTAACAGAGGTCAGTCACGCACGGGAGAGATATCGAAGCTAAATAAGCGCCTAATTACTTTGTCTTCTATTTGCCTGTATTCAAAACCCCTTAGAGACCAATTATTCGAATTAAAAGAAAAATCCCCCTTACCCTCATCTTAAAAACAAACCCATGCAGGCAGATAATTACCATTTGTTGCGTAGGGAACAAACCCTACCTAAAGAAGTTGGAAAACAACCACAAACAACACAAGCACACAGGGACCCCACCATAGGTTTGTTTTAAGCAAGCAAATAAAGTACACCCACATTAACCATTCTGTTCAAGTTCTGTTGTGACTGGGATCCCAACCACCTAATTATTCGGAGTAACTTGCAACTTGGAGCAGCTCGAATGAGCGAGTTTGTTTGGGTATCAGTAGGATGAGAAATCAATGCACTCCAGCAGTTCTGCAGGGACAAGGTGAAGCAAACACCACCCTCCCTCTGCCAGCAAGAAACTCCACGCAGGACAGATGAAGCTTATTCGGAGTAGTTCCCCGCTCGCCCCCACAGGTACCAGTTTTTGAACTCACCACACAGTGAACTGCAGTCAATCTACAAATGTTCCATTTTTATTACAAAGTATGAAAGGCAGAAAATACCGTACCTAATACACAGGAGGCTGAAACTTAGAAAGGAGGTTAAAAAATTGGAATAAAACTACATAGGACGCAGGAAATAGCATAAAAGGATGCGACATTCCACTTTCAAGCGATTTCAGAAAATTGCCTTAAAATTTACAGAGTTTCAACAATATGGTTCCATGACTCGGGTGTTAAAATCCATCGTAACAAAACCTTTTGTGTTTTCTCCATAAAAATAAAGGGATATAGGGACACTGCAGTTATCCATGTCAACAACGTATGTCTGTTGAAAAGCAGGATACTAAGATTCCTCTAGGACAGTATAGTAGCGAAGTTGCAAATCTCAATACAGAAGGTGGAGAAAAGAAGGACAGAAGTAAAACTACTATTGCTTTAACATATTTTTAGTGAGAACAAGAAGTCAGGAATCTCATATGGATGTTTGTACAATCATGCTACAAAGATTACACCTTCAGGAAATTACCACAACGGTGAATGGGAAGAGCAGAAGGGAAAACACACATAAAAAGTAAACATCTCCTACTTGACTATCGGTAACAAAAATGCTGCGGCGCAACAGATTTAAATTACATTTTACACTGCTAGCAACCCAAGTCTCAAACCGAAAAAAAAGGTTCCTTTTAAACAGTAGACTTCGGAATTCATATTTACCAGGTTGTCAAAAAAAGCAACGCGTCGCTTCTCAAGCTGCATTAGGGCTCTTTCCGCCACCCGTTCTCGCTTCTCTGCCTTTGGTCAGATGTGACAAATCCTCACCTCGATCAGAGGAGACTTGAGTCGCACGTCTTGCAAACGGGAAAGCAAACTCCAAGGGACGAGAGCTGGAACGCACAGCTACTCGTGGCCACCGTATTTTTTCAGGAAAATAGCTTATTTCTTCACTCGGTTAGATTTTTCTGAAAAGAAATAAACTTGATGGAAGCGACACAGCTAATTTTTTCATTTTTATGGTTATGGATATTCTAGCTTGATGCCGAGTACCAGAGGTTGCACGAAAGGCCACTGAGATACTTTTTCATCTGAAATCGGGCAGCAGCGAGCAAGTCTCACAAGTGCCTTTGCCTCTGGAGTCTGCCATGGATCACTGGATGAGCATTCAGTGACTGGTATTTAATTGCATTTTTAATTACTGTGTTTTAGTGCTGGTGAAAGGTGCTGATCAGAAGTTCTGGAGATCTCTTCCCCCCCCCCCAAAAAAAAAGTCATGTGCATGCTAAACTCTCAATATCCTCGAGAATGAGACATTTGACTCTCCTCAGGTAAGCAGGGGGAAATACAGCTGCATCTCTAAGCAGGAAAAAGTGCTCTTTAAGTGCCACATACAATTAATTCCCTGGGTTCTCCGCAAAGAGAAATGGGAACATAGTCGACAGTACCTTGCGCATTCCAGGACTGATTTGGACACCTCCTTTTAATGTCTGCTGTACAAGAAATACAGGCCGCTCCTGAATATTGCTCTGACAGTAGAAAACACGAAACATCTATCAGAGAGAACATGTGTTAACCGACAGGATAACAGAGTAGATTCGAAGGGCAAGACCATTTTGCTAAGCAGTAGTGGGAAAACTAAACCCTTCGGTACTTCGATGGAACTGTATCTGTGCAATCTGAGCCCTTGGGGCCATTCATTCTTTTCACTATGTCCTGAAAGAGTTAAAACACCAGGAATTCAAGTTGTGTGCATTTACAGACAAGAGCCGCATTTTTTTTCCCTATCACAAAAATAAGTTACTCAAAGAATCCAGCTGCATCTTTACACAACCAACCTGCCGCTACTGCCATCGCGTTCAGGCGGTAGAAAAGAGGATTCGCAAACACCGTTGAGCTCCTAAGCAAAGCAAAAGGGACTCTGTGGGTGACGAGCAGCACGACATGACTCGGGTTGGCCTCAATACTGTGTCAGTCTCACAGTACAGAGCTGCAGTTTAACGTTAACAGCATTGCCAAGCGCTCACGTTCTTGGTGTTCAGTAGAAACAGATGAGGGTGCGCTAGATACTGATAACGCAGCCAGTTTAGGATTTCGGTGACTGCTGTATTTAACATTTTATACAAAACACAGACAAATGCCTACCATAAAAGGGCCGAGGAAAAGATGACTCCCTCCCTAATCTTACCAAAAATATACTTGTTAAAGTGCCATCTGCGAGAGAACAAAACAGACACACTCAGCTTTCTTCATTTACATTTAAAACAAGCACAAGAGCATCTGTGAATTCCAATATAACAGACTCCTCCCCTCACCTCTGGCAGGCAGTGATCTACAGTCAGCCCGATGCAGCTTTCTCATTGCAACACCAGGCAAAAAATAGATCTTTTTACTATCATCCAGAACATTCCAGAGAGTAATTACAGCTAAGTTTTGAAAGGATCATTAACTTTGACTTATGAGAGACAATGCCTCCCCCGTTAAGTACATTTCAGGGTTCCATAAGGAACAACCTGTATTATCAGTCTCCTTTCATATCAATCTCTGAAACCACTGGGTTTTCTTTCTAAATAGATTGTCGAAGCACTCAAATCCTTGCCTTTTAAATCCCTGCACGCAGAAGTACAACTCCCATAGATGCAACCTAAACGCAGCCCATTTCATTTAGACAATTAACAGAGGTGGCACACTACACCCTAATTCAACATCCAACTGATTTTCTGCAGGTTCTCACCTCGCTGATGAGTTTTACACGATCGGGCTCTCCTGGTTGAGAGCCCATGTACTAGCACCAGGTTGTCCACATCATCGTAGGAATCTACGGCAAGCTTGGTTTAAACAGAGCATAACTCAACAATAGCTTAGCATCTTGAATTCATCAACTGGACAGTGGCACACAACTAAAGTCAGAGAAAAAGATTTCTGTCCCAGAATCAGTCTCATCTGTACCAACAGCATGTGATTTTCTGCTTCGCAAACCTCACCGATGCTGAGATTTTTCCCCTTAACGTTACTTCATACTCAAGGGATACGAGGCAGCTAAAAGCAGTCGCTCTGCATTCTCTGCTCACGCAGTAAGCACAAAGTAGAGATCAAATAAAGTATTTCTTTTCATAAACTTTGGGAAAAAAAAAAAATCATGCTTCTGAGGGCTTTACACCCAGCATCATTGAATGTTAAGCAGGTGAAATATGGTAAACGATATCTTCTGATTCATAGGCTACAGCGACAAGCGTCGGGGTTTTATTTTACCTGGCGCAAGAACCGGCAGCAGCAAGCAGACAGTTTGCTCCCTGCCATTGTGTCAGCAGTGCCGGCAAAAGGGCACCGAAGCCTCTCACTTCTCCTCGCTGTGCAAGTGCCATTTGCACGACAGAACATCTCACCCATGAGGATTTTCATGTCTTTTCAGTCATTAACCTTTGAAGTGACTTCTTTGAAAAGAAGCTATTTTAAGTAGCATTTCCCTGGTCCAAAACAGCCTCTAGTGATTTCAAATGTAATTTCATATGAAGAATGAGAATGGATTATGCCCAAAGCAATATGCTGGAGATACAGCAGATACCCCAACTGGCTAAACAAACAGGATATCGGCTTTATTTAGAATCCACTGGAGCCTCTAAGATTCCTTCGCTTGCCTTTGATGAGTTTGGAATGAGCTCGCAATTCCACAAACGAACTTCAAGCTGTTTTTTGGCTGGAAGGGCTAACACGGGATTCTTTTCAGGTTCATAACAAGATTGTTTTCCGACAGTAGCAAAACCAACCTGGCTATTCAGACCACCAGCCCCTTTATACATTCTCTGTCTCATCATCTTAGCGTAACAGATTGTATTCCTCTGGCAATAAACTGCATCTGCCATTTAGTACAGCCTATGGAGTCTTTTAGTGACTTCATTTTCAACTAAATTATCTCATGTCTTTTTTTAAAGCACAATTCTACAGCTGCAAAAGATGCATTTTTATGCTAAGCAACAGATGAGCTCATCCTTTACTCACACCATCTATACAAGAGACTTTGAAACAAAGGGGGCTACAAAAAGTAGTAATACTACAGGTAGTTCCCTCTTAGTAACACAGCATGTTATGCCTACTGTTTGTAATTAAACAGTACCCAGCCTGCGTGCATATTTTTATACGAGTATCTAAAGCTGTGAATGCCACTATATGTTTCTGCTAAGAAAATCCTCATTTTCACTTCACTCTGCATAAGCGTTTTCCAGTTTAAGACCAAGTGTTACTGTAAAAAGTGATAACGTAATGGTTTGGCTAATGCTGTTGTGACATTAGATCAAATCTGCCTGCGGAACACGCTGCTCTCAGCACTGCTGCTAATGTGAAAAACTGACCTTCAATACAAATCAAGTTTTCTGTCAAAAATCCCACGACTGAACACGGAATGTCACTGACAAAACACGAGCTTGAACTGTATTATGAGTCTTTTGGTTCTCCAGTATTAAAAAGGAGTGATGGAATAAAGCTGTCCCTAATGAATTCCTATCAAATTCACAAGGCAGTGCTTTTCTGAGCTCCACGTTGAAAAGCAGCCTGCACAAGAATATTTCTCTATGTCCAGAATGACAGAACTTTTCAGATTCTGTTCTGTATTTGACAGCAATTTCAGTGTCAGCTTCGCCGTTCCGCAGCAATCGCTTTTCCCAACTTGCCTTTCCTGCACAAACTGACAAGATTCAAGTTTGCCGACGTCCTGCTATTTATAACGCTGCCTCCAGTTGCAGGTGAACGCTCGTTAGGTGGAAAGACAATTCTGATGGTTTCTGACACATCACAGCTCAGCTGGCGTAGCCTTACAGACCAGCTATGTTTGTCATGCCTTCATCACGAGAGTTCTGCGGAGCATTCATCCGAGTCGCTACGTTATCAAAGATTTTTATCATGCCTAATCCACTCAGCTCTGATTGAAAAGTACTGCTGTAGAGTGATCCACTATTCACTACAGAAACAGATGCCCTCAGGCACATCCTCAAAAGATATGACGACGACAAGAGCCAAACCTAAGCCTGTACAGCACAGTTTCTTTCCTTTTAAACCCATCGTTGTGCATTAGGGAATCATTTGTTTCAGAGAAACAGCTTTCGTTTGGATAGTGGACCAGCTTTTCCAACTCATCTCGCTCATTCAACAAGACCTGACAGTACCAAGCAAATACACTTCGTAAAAAAAGAGATTGCTTTGCACTCTTTTCAAGAACTCCTGGAACACAGGTCAAATGAGAAAAAGCTCCAAGGTACAGGCTAACCACAAAAATCTTGCTCATATTATTTGCCAATCAAGCAAGCTACAAAGTGTGAAACCATTTTATTTTGCTTTAGATAGTAAGTCTTCCGAGGGGAAATCGTTTGACTGGAAGTGTCAGTCCCAAGTCCATTACAAATCACATTTTTTCAGGAGTCATTTACCTCCTGGGAGCTTAAGTCATGCACGTATCTTCCTTCCAAAACCTATTACCATTCTGTTAGCTAACACAACTGCAGGATACACACAAACTCAGTTATTTAAAAATAAGGCCTACCGTAGTAACGACTGCCTCTAGTATCAGAAAGTGAAAAGAAGTTGTGCAACAAGTGCTTTGTACTTCACAGCACCAGAAAATTCTGTCAGGGTAACCAGGTATAGACAGCCAAGGCAACAGTTAATTCTGGCAGGCCTCGATTGCCAGGGAGCCTGCAGCGTTATTGTGATTTGTATCAACGGATAGATCCTGCTTATGGAAGAGAATCACATATCAAAAGTAAGAATTTGGGAGAAAAGCCTTACTCAATAGAAAGTTAGCCCAATATATAAAAAACATACAAATGTTTAAACAGTTTAGAGGCAGCAACAACAGGAATGATCAAGATTCCTGCCAAGGTGGCTGTTAACATCAATGTCTTTTTTTTTTTCCCCACCTTGTTTTGCACTTGCATCTATTAAACTCATCGGATGTGCTGCCTCAGCTGGCTGACAAACACATGGACATATGCAGCAACTGAAAAGCCTGCAAGCTTATTAACACAGTCAACAAACGAATACACAGAACTTGAACTGAAGGGGAAAGAAAAAAACAAAAAGAAAACCAGAACCCAGAAGGTCCAAGAGGCTCAGCACGTCTCTGCATTTTAGAGTCTTGGAGAGACAGGAGACACCTGCCATTGATTCTCGTAACAGTTTCTTGTAACAGTAGATGCAAAGCAACAACAGATACTGGCCACTTGTGTTGTTCTTACTTTAGGAGGGGAGGGGAAATTATACAGCCCTGCCTCAAGGTGGCATGAAGCAGGAAGGTTAGACTCTCAAAATCTCCAGGCAGTTGTTGTAGCAGATCGCTATCCAGTCTGGCTGGGTGGATGCCCACTGTACATTGTTGATCTCGCCCTCGGCTGTATAGGCCAAGATCGGGTCCTCAATGGCACGAGGCATCTGCTGGATATCCCAGATGAGAGCCTGATGGTCATCCGCTGCAAAGGGAAGAGCAAATCATAAGTAGAATCAAGATATTATGAGATCTCCATACTACTAACAGGCATATAGTCCAAGGAGCCGTACAGGATACGGCTGTCACAGTCCTGATGAGTACCAAGCCAGAGAGACAGCGACACAAACATGTTCCAACAAAATAAGAAAATAAGCTCCAGCAGGTGTCTATTTTCCACAAAAATTAGGAAAGTCACTAATTGGTGGCTTCTAAACTGCAGGTATTCTTTAGCAAAAAGGCAGGCAGCGAACAGCACAAAGTTTTGGAGAGAGAGTTTTGCAAATGCAGCCAAAAGACTCCCAGAGATTCACCCACGCAGCCGGGCAGGGATGGATCACACTTACCTGCTGTACAAATGTGGCAGGAAGAATGAGGTGCCCAAGCAATTCCATTTACACACGCTCTGTGGTTGTTTAACCTGGCAACAGGTGTGCAGGGAACTCTGACATCTAGAATCACAACCTTCAGAAACAAAACCCAACTGAATTAATAACTTGCATTTAAAAAAAATACTCAGAAAAGCAAATATTTCGAGCTAAGGGTATAAATAGAGTCATTTCCTAAAGGATGCACTTGGCGAGTAAATGCTGTTCTCAAAAAATGGCTTCTAGGTGGTCAGTGTGTCTAAAAAGGCATCAGACTTCATGGGGAGGGCTTGTGAGTGATGCAACAAGGGCAAATGAATTGAGAAACTAAGCCTTGTGCACTGAATTGAGAAAGAACAAGGTGACTAAAACACTTGCAGTTAAGATTTTATGTGAAAACTACCGCCCAACTGGCTCACAGACCCCTCTTAAAAACCAGCAGAAATATACACAAGCCAAAGTTTATCATGCCAAAGTTACTTCTTTATCTCCTAGTGAAGTTAGTGTACTAAAAATTGATCTTCAATCATACTGCAGTTCAGGTATTGACACTGCCCCACTTATTTTAACCAACTGTCTACTAATTACTACCAAGCCACGTCCCCAAAAGACCACAACCACTAGGACGTACGATGAGCTGCCTCCTCACCTCCATGCCGTCCATGGCCATCGTAGCAAGGTAGTTGGGATCCTGCTTATTCCAGCAGAGACGCAGCAGCGGGTGGTGCTGTGGGTCCTCGTAAATGATGGTGCTGTGTTCCAGGTGACGGAGATCGAACATCCTCACTGAGCCATCCGCACCAACCGAAGCGAACATATCTCTGCCGCCACCTGCACGGCTGAACGCGATGTCATATACCTGCTCAGCGACGGGACAGAGAAAAACCAGAACCTCGGGTTTAGCGGGCACGCTGCCTCCTCATCTGCAGTAAAATGAATTTTGTATATGGACAGCAGACCTAATTGCAACATATCCTGTCAAACAGTTGGTGTTCCTACCAAATTCTTAGTTATTACAGTTGCCAAAAGGAGGCAAAAAATCAAAAGCATAATGTCATTATAGGATGATTCACTAAAATTAAACACATCAGTTTCCCAGACTCAGATTCTTTTTTATATTAATTGCTAAAAATAATATTATGTTAAAATGAAAGAATCATGTAAGCTGCTTATTGCCTTTGATATGCACTTGATTTCAAAACATCAGCTGATGTTTTACCTCATTTTTCTAAAATATTCTGGAGCATAACCTAGTAAAACAAGCATATTCTCAAGTTCAGATTCTATGATGAGCCAACAGAGCAGTTTTGATAGCCACTGGTACAGTTTTAGTTTGATACTCAAAACTGTGTATCTTGATCTTCGATAAATTCTCTTTTTGGATCACTAGAGTTTTCAAGAAAAAGAAGGAAAACAGAAAAGCTGTTTCTTTTTTGCTGCTTAAAAACCAGGCAATGTAAACAACCAAAAAAAAGCCGTCACCTCTTTGTCATGCGCAATGAGCTGCGTCTTCACATGGCCGGAGACCAGATTTACCCTGCCCAGCACCTGGCCTGTCTCCAAACCCCAAATAGTGCAGGTTGTGTCAATACTAGAGGTACCTGAAAGAAAACCACTTCTGTTAGCAAAATTAATGCTATCACAAATTATTTAATCACTTCCTGGATTAATGTAATATCGTCTGACATCTACAGATCAAAATAGCTACAAGAACAGCATACAATTCAAATCAAGAATGTCAAACAGCCAACAGCCCAAGTGCCCAAACCTTTTAGCCGCAGAAATCACCTTCCTCACAGGAATAAAGTGTAAATAGCTCATGTCTACTTCAATCTATTCAGCAGCCTGATGCAACTGAGATGAATGTTTCCATCCTGTAAGTCTCGCGTGCACAGCAAAACCAAAATTCAACCATAGTGCTGCGATAGTGTATTATTATTAATTGATTTCTGCTGTGGACTGAAGGTGGGGCTAGTAGTAAAGCTCTTAAGAGATCAGAGATGCAACACACAAAAAATAAATCATGTAGTAAATAATTACTATGACATATTATCACTGTTAATCTGGGCAAATCCCCCCAACATAAACGGCTGCACTCTTCTGGGAAACAAACCTCTGCTGGATCAGTCATCTTGGATTCACAATTTGTCCCGCAGGCTATAATTAAACCTTAAGCATTCAGCCCCCTCCTCCAACTGAATTAATGGCTCCTGGTTTTACTTCTGCTGCTCTAATGGCTTCCCAAAAGAGAAATCTTGGTACATAGTTTTCTATCCACTCCAGAACATGCCAAAGTAAGTCACAGGAGTTCATGTATTAATACCTCATTACTTAGCGCTACAACAGCTCTCCAGCCCCGAAGACTGAGGCTCCCTATATGAAAATAAGGAACACACCTAATCCAACCAAAGTGACCAATTTTGTACTGGACAGGGCACCTTTCAAGGCAAAAATGTCTCTGTGACCTGCGCAATTTTTTTATTTTTTATTTTTAACCTAAGACAATGGCAGTTCCTATGGTGTAGAATTTTCTTCACTGGTTAGTGAAGCAATGACACAGGAGTTAGTCACAGGCCCAGCTTCACCAGACTAAATTCAAAAGCCATGGCAAAAATGTAGCATTTTGTCAGTCTCACCTAGAAGGTAAGGATCCACTTCATTCCAGTCAAATGAAGTTAGTGGAGCACAGAAATCAGAGTTCTTGTTGTTGTTCAACAAACACTCCAGCCGGGTCTCTGTTTCACCCACCTTTAGAAAAAGTGAAACATCTGACTCAAATAATATCACAACTTGTTCCACTTGCACTTCCAAAACATAAAGTGTTAATCTGGGTTTCTTTCCTCTCAGCTTTACATCCTATAGCTCTCAAAACCACAATCATCATCTCTGTCTTCAATAAGGCAATTAAGACAGCAACTACCATGATAGTTCTGCTTCTATAATCTTCATATTTAGTAACATTACCACAGTTGAAAAAACAAAGTTATTAAGTGCTCTGACTTGGTTTTATGTCTTAACCTCCACACTACAGCAAGGGCAAGACACCCTGAAAGGAAAACAACTCACTTCAAAACACCTGGTCTTGAGTGAAAATGAGATCAATATGCAACACAATTAATATCACGGTTCATCTTTTCCTAGGGAGGATTTACTCACTCTCCACACACGCAGATAGTCACCACTGGTTGCCAACAGGTCTGGATATACTCCCTTGGTGTCTGGGATCCACATGAGCTTTGTGGTAGGGTAGGGGTGATCAAAGGTGTTCCTGCAAATGAATTCTGAGCTCTCTTCATCCAAACCAACAAGCTGCACCTGTAAAAAGCCACATTTAAAAGAATTTTATCAAAATATTCACTTATAATTACAGCGTTAAGACTGAATATATTTCAGAAGTACAATATAAAAGGACCACCACATCAATGGAATGAGAAATTGTTGAAGCTTTGCTTCCCAGCTGGGGCATGTAAGCAAAGCAAAGTATACATAATCACCACAGCGCTTTACTTTGAAGAGCTGATCTCAAACGAATCAAAATCCAATCCTAAAGGATTAAAGACCACCCTTCTCTTTTCCTCATCGCAAAGCCTAGTTTAAATCGCAGGCTTAAACTGCACAAACATTATTCCAAGTCATCTTCAACCGAACTGATGCTGCCAATGTCATCTTCAGAGAGCAGGACAAGCTGTGGTTTGCATGACAACCACCCACAATTAAAGGCCCTATCGCGGAGTTCTTGGCCATAACCCTGCAGCATGTGACAGATCACGTCAGCTCACTATCTAGCTGGTTTTAGCGTCACATTAACTAAAACATTCCGTCACAACCGCACAAAACTAAGATACAGATTAATTACAGAGTCAGAAAATAAAATAGAACTCAAAAAATAATTGGGAAGTCAAAATATTTCAATAATTATTCATATGTTCTGTGTGAAAGGACCAAGAAAGGAGGTCTGGAAGATTCTGGATAACTTGATTCCAAATTAGGGGTTTTTTTGCACAGTAATGTGACAGTGGGAAGGGCTAACTTGCCCAGTTGTGAGAGTGATGTGAGATGGAGCAAACGCTAAATTATCTTCACATAGCTTGGTCATGACAACACCTGAAGTAATGCTTGAAGTCCCAGACATGATGTTATTAGAAAAATATTGACATGGCAGAAAGCATTCAGCGAACAATGCGGTGCTGGGAAGATGTGTTTAACCTAGCAGTGAGTACAAGACCTAAACAGGATGAAAGCCCCACTGTGCTAAATGCTGTCAAAACACAAATATTATGGGGACAACTCAATACAATTCGTTTGTAAGCTGCTCACTGTAGGAACTTCCTACTACTTTCCACACAGTGGCTTCCTCCTGGAAACAGTGGCTTAATGGACTTTTACTGAGATGTTTATCTGGAAAATCCTAAATATTCCGGGATACGCAATTTGGTTCATAAACTACACATTTAAATTAGACTGGAAATCTACCTTATTTTTTCCATATAACAAAAAAACCAACAAACGCTTCAGCAGATCTTAAACTCTAACATTACGGGTTATGAGCCCATTTAGAGATGCTCTTAAAAAATGCAAACCTTGCCACAATGAGAAAATCCAGCCTTTTCACCCCAGAACGAACTCTAAAAGACATATCCAAGTATGCTTCTAAAATCTGTGCCTGCCTTGCACTCTTTATTCCAGCTACTCCTTATTCTATTTCGCACTCTAGTGTGAATCAGTCAAGAATCTCCCAGGCTTCTGAAGTGATTGACAAACAGCTTTCTAACTCCTTTAGGGATCAGAAATACTAAGCGGATTTACAAAGGAAGCAAATTGTCCTTGGTGATAGAAAATCCTGTGGCAAGGTCAGGATCAGAAGACAAATGGTCCCTAATCACTTCTCCTTTGCTTATGCTGTTTTCAGCTCGATATGAGTGTATGAAGCCTACACAATCAACACACTCAGAAGCAGAAGCAAACCTCCAACAGCATAGGACCCACTTTCCTTGGTGTGAATTTATATATTCCTGCACTGCATATTCATGTTTAACCCCTCTGAGCTGAAGAAAAAGCAATGACTGTGTAGCAAGCTGGTATCTTTGTGATCTTTGACATTTTTAGGGGCAGGCTGGGTTAGAGAACAAAAAATTGCATTATCAACACTTGGAGCTTGTGGTAAGTGGTGAAGATCAGGTGTGTGATACTGACCTGGCAGCAGCCTGGGATAATTCCAAGCAAGAGGCATCGGTCTGCCTGGAGATAGGAGCGGAAAATACTGCTTGAGAAGCTCTGTTCTCTCCTAGCTCAGCATATTCAAAGGTACGACTCTTCTCTTCATACTTGATCATATACAACGAGTACAGAATCCCTCCATTCATCCTCTTGTGCAGGCTGAACATGAGGAGATGGAATGATGGAATTATTTGCAGGATGCTGATTATATCAGAGCCCTGTCTCTCCCACAAGCAAGGCAAGATTTGCTGCTGCCAGCTGCTGCACGAAGAAATGCCTCAAGTCCGGCCCAGATAAGAGTGAGGTGATGCTAACAGGAAAGTAACTGTCAGTCTGGATACAATTTCAGCCATTCTACATTTACCTGCAACTCACTCCAGTGGGAAAACGAGGACCAGTGTGTTCAATCTCCATTAGTCTTGCAATTATGCTATGACAATAGGCAGGAATGCTAAATAGTTATTTGTTTCTCCAATACATCAAGATGTTCTAAAATTGGATGTGGATTCTCCTATCATAATTCAAGTCTTTATTAACTCGAGGCTTAATTGCAGTGGTGCATCTGGGTAAAGAAGTGCCTTTAATTAGCATTCTTTCACTTCCAAAAAAATTACATCTCTCTTCAACACGATCCAAAAGAAGCAGACACAGAATTAAACAATGCAGAATTTGCTAACAGCTTCTTTTTCTTGCATGAAGCCATAGCCAGGAGCCTGCGAAACAGCGTTAACAGTGGGATTTATGAACATCTTTGCTCCCTCCCGTTACACCAGTGACCCATGAGACGCTAAGGGCTGAGCGCAGTTTCCTAACCCAAGAAGTTCAACAAACACTACCCCAAATAATTTCAGCTCTTCCAATCGGAGTCTCTTCTTGTACCACTGATCCGATCAGCCAAGGTGTACAAGCTGAAACAAAACTCCTTTGGGGTTCAAACAGTCCTCGACAACTGGATTTCTGGAAAGTTATACAGCTTGTTAGTGGGGGGGTTGACAGAGGTTAGAAGAGTCTGGGAATTGGGGATAGCAGTAAATTAGGGTTTGGCAGCCAATAGATTTGAGTTCCCCAGAAAACAGAGGTGTAAACGGTCATTTTGTAGACGTAAACCGTAAGCACTTCAAGCTTCGGTAATTACCACAGAAAGAGAAAATCAGAGACAAATGAGACAAGAATGTCTTCCTTTCACTGTAATGCCCTCACAGTGAGCGCTTCTGCTGCAACAAACACTACAACAGAAGAGTAATAAGGAAAAGATATATTCACCCATTTGGTTACACTTTAAGTAAGCTAGAACTGCTATTCCAGACTTTTCCACCTTTTTTTAAAGCATATTAAGGCTAAGGAAGAAAGCTAGTTATTTAGAACAAACCGTTGCAACATCAGGAACAGAAATGTTTGGAGCTTGTCAGAAACCTCTGCAGATTGAGTGCAAAGAGAGTGTTGAAATGAAAATGAGTTTTCATCATCCTTTTAATTAGTGCCAACTGTACCTATAAGTGTATTTTGATGGCAGAAGCTGGCAATATGAAACATCTCAACTGTGAAGGGCAAATTATGCAGGAGGACAAACCCTTCACGCATGCCCTGTAAAAATCTTAAATTTCTGCTTACCCCAGGCTATAAAACCAACTGCTCCAGACCCTTTACAGCACAATGTTACGGACTATTTAAACAGGATAACTTCACTTATTTCCCTTTGTTCCTTCAGTTATACTACATACATGGACAGAGCTAAAAGAGTTTACAACTGGTGTGCACCAAGAGCTCCCAATCTGCAGCATGAAGCTACTCCCTGAATGTTTCAGTAGCCTCTCAAAGATTGAGCAAAGCTGTGCGAGTCACAGTACAACACCATAAAGCCAGAGCAGATGAAACACCACCCTCCAGCTTGTTCTGGTCCCCAAAGTAAAGGAGACAACATCAATACTCTAAGCAATAACAACACTTGCAATTACCCAGGACAGCTCTGTCTTAACGATCTTCCTCTACTGAAAGCATTACAAAAAGCGGCAAACAAGAAAACCTCAAAAAAACCCCCAGAGCTCTTTGAAATACCAGAGGCACAGCAAAACCTCTCAGCAAAGCGAAGGTTATGTTTCACTGCATTTATTGGACAAGTTTAATTTTTAATCGTACATCAGCTTTATTTCTATAGCGGCAACATCCAGACTGGCATCTCATTCTCATACATTTAATTTTGAGTTCTTTACACGACACAGATCTCATAGCATGTGGTGCTTATATGAAGTCAACAGAATAGTAACTCCTGAAGCTCAGAGGTCAAGAGAAGCTTTGAGGAATATTTCCAGACAGCAGTAATTTACATAGTCCTACACAATTTCCGTCTGCAACAACTGCGAGCACAAAGGGTAGAAAAAGAGGGGTTGACTCAATTTCTTTACACTTGAAGCCTGAACTGAAAAGCAGACCTGATCACGCTGCAACCGAGAGCAACCCCAGGGAATGGGCCAAACTTCAGGAGGTAAAGGCAACATAAACGAACATCCCCTTAGTAACCAGTTCTACCACCTCTAAACCAAAAAACTGGTTGCAAGTTTGTTATTTTAACTTCTCAGAGTACAGACTAAAGATATTTTCAAGCTGGTCTTTAAACAAATTACAAGTTTTTAAGCTCAGGGACCTGCCTTTCCCCAGGAGCACTCCCAGAACCACAACAGCGCTCACCAGCATAAGGAGATGACTCGAACACACCAACTCATCCTGCCTGAACTACAAAGTGCTCAGCAGAAGTATCACGTCTAGGACTGCTGCAATTTAACAATCTAAGAGATGTCCTAACCTAATTTAACAATCTAAGAGATGTCACCCTTGCTTTACTGTCACCTCCTCTCATCACATACTTGC
Source organism: Pampusana beccarii (assembly GCA_013399365.1). Classification (NCBI taxonomy): domain Eukaryota; kingdom Metazoa; phylum Chordata; class Aves; order Columbiformes; family Columbidae; genus Pampusana; species Pampusana beccarii. Next base: position 123,672 of record VWYH01011072.1, on the reverse strand, counting down.
AAAGCCCCAACATCAACTTTTTCCACGATCCCCATTAAACAGCTTGACAAAGCTACAAAGCACACGCGCTATAAACACACAAAGCTGTAACTGCAAAATCTTAGTTTCACACAAGCTTCAGGATGCTCTATAACTATACCCATTTCTTCATCTCTCTTCCATTTATATGAATTCATTATAGCAGACTAGTACATTAAAGTCTGTTCAGAAATGACTGCACAAGTGTTTGGAGAGGTGAACACGTTGTCTCTATTACCAGTGTAAGGTTCTCAGCTTATATCTGGCAGGGAAACACTGAAGATATAATCTCATGCCTCATTACACCCTTGTTCTCCAAGAAAAGTAAAACTACTGAGGAACCAGTGAAAGTGGTTTATATACTTATGAAAAAAGTTACCACACAGAGGTTCTCCACAGCAAGAAATGAGAATGAGAACAGCATAACATTTGCAACACAGTCTCAGACACCCTGTATATGCACAAGCTTTAGTCCTGGCCACACACTTTCTTTCATGCTGGAAAAAAAGCCAGTTATGCTCAAGTTGAGGGACCTTCCCAGCCGAGAAGTGACCAGCACCAGCACCCGGGGCTCTTCCCACCCACAGTCCCTCAGTCCCCCAAAATCTGAGGGCCCAGGAAACGAGCCTGAATCATAGAATCATTCTAGTTGGAAGAGACCCTCAAGATCAAGTCCAACCATAACCTAATTCTGGCACTAAACCACATCCCTAAAAGTGTCGAGTAGCATCTTCCTGGGATGCTCCAGCAATGCTGAGATCCTGCTGTAGTTAACACCCCTGAACTGGGGCAGGGGGACCAAGGCCGGCACCTGCACTTCAGGGGAACACGTCAAGGCTCCAGTGCCATGGGCAAGGTGGGAATCACAGAATGACAGAGTGTTTGGGGTTGCAGGGACCCCTGTAGATCCCCAGCCCAGCCCTGCTCACGCAGGGTCACCAGAGCAGACCACACAGGTCGGTCCAGGTGGGTTTGAATGTCTCAGAGAAGGAGATTCCACACCCGCTCTGGACAGCCTGGGCCAGGCTCTGTTGAAGAAGAATCCCTCCAGCCACAGCAACGGCGGGGGCCGTGCCCGGGAGCCGCCGGAACCCCCGGGATGCCGAGGGTCGGCCCGTTCCCCCCCTACCTTGTTGTTGTACTCCTCCACGAAGCTGCCCAGCGCCAGACGGAACCGCTTGTCCGGCCGGACGCTCCAGTTCATGGCGTACACGGTCCAGGGCGCCTCATATTTGTAGATCTCCTTCCGCTTCCCGTGCAGCGACATGGCTCGGCCGAGGGGGCCGCGGGCAGCGGCGGGGCTGAGGGGAACAGCGGGCTGCGCTGAGGGGGAAACCCGAGTGGGCTCGGAGGGGAGCGATGGGCCCGGCTGAAGGGAGCGAGAAGGCGAAGCGGGCCAGGGAATGGAGAGGAGTGGCCAGCCGGGGCGCAGCGAGGCCGGAGGGGAGCGGGGGAGGCCGCAGCACCGGCCGCGCCCCCAGGCCCGGCTCCAGACCCCGGCGGCGGCGGGAGCAGCGCGGAGGCCGTTTGGGATTCGGCCCCTCACACAACGGGAACGGAAGCCACGCGGGAAGCCCCGCCCAAGGGGTGCGGGTTGGCTATATTGGCTGCCACTTAGAGGCTCGAGCATCTATTGGGTGATTCTCCCGTCCGTTTGGCCTTCTTCGGTTTTCTATTGGTCACTTTGCCCTTCATCCCAAACGGACGCTCTGCCCCTGGCTGGGATGACCTACCGTTGTGCTTGACCCCGCCCCAGAGGGAGGCTTTATTCATTCTCGACATCTTACTGGCTACCAGGGGTCGCAGTGGCGTGAGGCGGGTTCTCGAGCCTTTATTGACAATCGATTGGCTGGAAGCGGTGTCAGTCATGTCATCCCGCGGCGGGCGGGGAGCACTTCAAGCACGCGGTGGTGCACGAGGTTCGAGTCCCGCTTCCTCCGAGTGATGGGTGGGGAGAAGATTGTCACTAATTAACTGAAGTCCCTGGGCGGGACTGTGTCTGTCTGGGTGAAGCAACTGGGTGAAGCAACAGGGATCTTTGCAGATTAGCGCCTGTGCTTTCTATCACCAGGGATGAATTCACGGGTGCTCCCAACAAACACAGTTCTGCTCCACATTAGGTGCCAAAAACATCTTTATTAGCAAAGTGTACACTAAAATTCCAGAGAAAGAGATGCTCACAGTTTTACTACTCTCAAAGGGAGCTCGATACGTTACTTGAGCAGGCAGCCTAGGACTGTCACAGCATCTAACCGAACGGCACGGCTACGTGGGCTTCTCCTACGGAGGATGCAGCGGGAGCCTGCCAGGGAAAGGGCTGGGGAGGAGGAAGCATCTATCAAACCTTTATCAAAAGAGAGAAGCTGGGAGGAAGGGCTGGAGATGAGGTGTCTGAGGCTTTTGGGCTTCCCGGGATTGTGCTTTTGAGTTTTGTGCTTTATGCCCAGGCCGGTCACCAGTTGGGTTTGCTCGGGGGAGTTGTTGGGGTGCATGTTGGGGTTTGCAAGGTGCGATCAGCCTTGCTGGAGAAGTCAGTGCCCTAGGACTAGTGCTGAAGCATGCTGAGGTGGCGGGGGCTGCCGGCCCTTAGTTTCTCGGTGGCGGTCAGGTAGGACAAGGGCAGCTTCTGTCCTCTGTCCTTGTCTCGGGCTTCCCACCTGCAGCTCCCACAGTACCGCACTGTGGAGATCTCCTCCTCCTCCACCCGTGACCACCTTTTCTGTGACACCCACAGGCTCCGCTGGGCTAAGCCCAGTACCAACGCAATGGTCCCTGCTCCAAAGAGCTGGCAGCAAAGTGGCCTCGCAGCCACGAGCCATGGATCTGCCCTCCTCCGGTCACTGTGGCTCGCTCGGCTTGCACCGTTTTCGAGAGGAAACCGTGGCAAGGAAGAGGTGGTGGGTATCGCGTGGCCTAGCCAGCTCATTGGTGGCCATAAGAAAGAACTGCTCTGGGTTCGCTATAATGTGCAAATGAAATCTACTCTATGGGAACCGCTGGAAAACGTTGACCTTGGAAGCCAGCCACTCTACGCTTCCTTTCACGGTGGCAGAAGACAGCTACAAATTATACCCCTGAGCCAATGGCATTGTCCTCCGTCGTACCCTTGCAGTCAAAATCAACATCAACTGACCGAGCTCGCAGTTGAGGTTCCTCTTGACTTGCTTTGCAGCCCCCACATCTCTAACTTCCAGGAAGCACCGGGTCGGAGAGGTGTCTCTGAATGTCCTGGTGCTCGGAAGATGCCTCCAAGTGCTCAGGGAGGGAAGGGAAACGAGAGCCCCTTAAGAGTCCCTGGGTATTTGGTGCCCTTTGGTGGGGAGGCTCCGGATTTGGGAGAGGTGGGGAATGGTGCTCCTGCTCCGAGTAGACCGTCATGGTTTCATCGGATGCCACAGTGAGGTGCATCCCGCTTGATGAGGAGTCCCTGGATTTCAAATGGAACTTTTCTACCTCCGTGTAGCTCGGGCTCTGTAGAGAAAGAAGGAACCAGGTGGGTTATGGCAAATGCAAAAAAAAAAGTAGCCACACTCCCTCCTCACCCCATCAGGCACCAAGCCCCAAAATGTTATTTTTTGCCTGAGCAGAGGAACCCACTCCCCAGGCAAGCTGGTAGTGTTGGAGATAGCAGGCTGCGCCCCAAAATCCGCGATGGGCAGAAGCATCTCCAGGAAGATCCACACATGTTTCAAGACCCAACTGAAGGAAAGAAGCTCGGCCGGGGTGGAAGGGTGGCCTTACCTGCTCCAGGGTCGTCGGCTCCTCGTCCTCCAAGGGCGCGCAGGGGGCGAGCGGCTCCAGGCTCCGCGGGAGGATGCCGTACATGGCCAGGTTGTGGGAGGACGGTGAGATGGGGCTGTACGCGGGCGGCACTTGGGACAGCTGGCGCTGCAGGAGCTGGAGGATTATATTAATGTCTGACGACATCCTGGACTCCAGCCTGGGGACAGAGCAGCCCAGCGTTAGCACGGCGCATCCCACAAGAGCCAGACCCACAGCTGGGCAGGGGGGGCACAGGGGAGGAGGTGCCGATTCGGCTGCCCCGGGGTGATGATGCTTTGCCTGGTGCTGCGCAGTGAGGGTTTTAGCAGAGCTCCAAGCCAGGGCTGCCACAGAGAGATCAATCCTGCCGTCTCTCTCCTGCCGCACTCAATCATCCCCTGCCCAATTTTTTTTTTTCCTGTGGAGCCAAACTGGGATCTGGAGGGAGGAACTGAACAAAGCTAAAACTACCCCGGAGGGGGGAAAATATTGCAATGGTTAGTTTTAATCTGGATCGATTCTCCAGGCCAGCTGCCTGTACCGACAGATGGGAGCAAGGCAGGTCGGTGCCAACCACTTTTAACTGAGGAACAGAAGGAAATGGAAAAGTGGAATAAGTCCCTGTTGCTGGGGATGGCACGTTGGTGAGACACTGAAATACGTATGTGGGCTCTGCGGTGAGCTGAGCTTAATGTGGGCAGCAGCCATGGGTGGAAGAGACAGCTGCTCAGGTGGGTTCTACCTGGGGACTTTAAACCCACGTCTCCAGGGTGGGCTCTTCCTTCTTGTTCAAAAATCATGTCTTATTTGTATTTAGAGGGCAACAATGTGCACAAGGCTCATTTGCTCGAGGAAGAGGTTGTTTGCAGCTGTTTGCAACATGAAGAAGAGGCTTGCGAAGGGCTCAGGTGGCAAGACTGGGGGTGTTTTTGTGTCTGCGATTGCATCGAGTTTGGAGGCAACAGCAAAGCAGCAGATCCCAGGGGTGGTGGGACCATGGCAGACGAGGTGGTGGGACAGTAACAGATGAAGTGCTGCGCTGTGGCCGGGGCCAGGATTTGCAGTTTGAGAAGCCGCTGCATTTGCAAAGCACTCCTACTGCCTCCCCAAGGAATTCAGTGTCCCAAGAGGTCAGGAGGTGGCATCTGCTGAGACAGAGCCTTCTGCGGCCACCCCGGGAGAGCAGGTGATGGCCCAGAGCCCGCCCGGGAACTCTGCAACCCTATGTCCTGCCTACCTGCTGAGCTGGGCCTGCAGGAGCTCCAGCCTGGACTCGATCTGCCCCGGCCTGTAGTCGCTGTGCAGGGGGATGTCCTGTGAGCTCTGTACCAAGGAGATGTGCTGCAGAGGCTCTGGGTGGTGGTTCGGCCTCCGATCTTCCCAGAAGGTGAACATGTTTGGGATGTCCAAGGGGGTGTCTGGAAGAAGAGACATCTCAGCACTTCTGTCTTGCATCGCCCAGCCCCATGGGCATGGAGGTGCTCCAGAGTCTATCACCCAACACGTTCCTGGAGAGCCATCATCCTGACATACATGGTGCTCAGGGAGAGTCCATCACCCTGGCACCTGAGGTGCTTATGGGCATCCCTGACCGTGGCAAACAAGGTGACCATGGACGGTCCATCACCCTGGCACCCAACACACCTATGGAAGGCCCATAGCATTTGGGGCAGGCCCAAAGGGGTCCCTGGGTGCCAGGAAAAACCACAGAGCATGGGCGGGACAGAGCTGATACTACCAGGAACAAAAGGCAGCAAAGAACCTTGACCGTAAGAGTGGCTCCCCTCAAATCATAGAATCATAGAATCATTTTGGTTGGAAAAGCCCCTCAGGATCATCGAGTCCAACCGTTCCCCAGCCCTGGCACTGCCCCATGTCCTGAGAACCTCATCTCCATCTGTCCAACCCCTCCAGGGATGGTGACTCCAGCGCTGCCCTGGGCAGCCTGTTCCAATGCCCCACAGCCCTTTGGGGAAGAAATTGTTCCCAGATCCAACCTCAACCTCCCCTGGCACAACTTGAGGCCATTCCCTCTTGTCCTATCACTTGCTACTTGGGAGAAGAGACCAACGCCATCCCTGCTCCAACCTCCTTTCAGGTAGTTGTAGACAGCGAGAAGGTCTCCCCTCAGCCTCCTGTTCTCCAGGCTGAACAGCCCTCAACCGTTCTTCATTACACTTGAGCTCCAAAGCCACGTGAGTTGCTTGGCTCTGCCCCAAAACAAGGCCACTGTGCCCAACCACCCCTCACCGCCCTCCTGCCAGCTTGGGCTGCAGCCATGGCTACCTGCGTAGGACTGGCTGCTCTCCGCCGCCTGCTTGCCAACCTCCGTGCCGCCGGCGCTGGTGGTGACGAGGCTGAGCGTGGGCAGAGCAAAGTCATCCTTTTTGGACGTGGGGAAGGGCTCGGCTTTCGCGGGGCTGCCAGTCTTGGCCTCGTCATCGCTGGTCTGGGAGCAGGGAGTGGTGCTGCTGCCCAGGTCGTCCCACCGGTCCTTACTCAGCGGGTCCTGCGGGTTGGTGAGCTCTGAGTAGGTATGATACTGCTCTGCATCAGAGATGCCCGTGTCTGGGTCTGTGGGGCAGCACAACAGGTTAATTTGGGGGCTACTACACACGGCAAAATCAACCCCCGGTTCCTCTAGAGTATCTATAGGGCTGAAGCATCCTAAGGAGAGGAAGGAAGGGAGGGAGGAAGGACAATGTGGATGCCCCACGGTGGGGACATACAGGCTGGTCTGCAGGGACAGAGGCGCCAGCAGCCGCCTGTGCTTCGGGGCGCCTGCCAGGGCGCTAGTTAAATGATGATCCCGCTCCCCAGCCCTGCGAGCCCGGCTGTGCCGACGCAGAGGGACTCACCGGGCTTGTTGGGCTGGCAGAGGGAGTGCTTGCGTCGGCGTGCCCGCCGGTACGTGCAGTCGTACTCCTCACTGAGCGGCGTGCGGGGAACGCTGTCTGCCTGAGGGATGAGAGCGGCTGGTCACCAGGGCAAGGGTGCCATGTCCCACCCATGGGTGCCATGTCCCATCCATGGGTGTCATGGCCCTGGGTGCCCATTCAGCATCCTCCCGGGGCTATTCTCCAGCTACCTCTGGCTCTTCTCACTGCCCTGTCCCACCCAGTGGCCTGAACTACTGTGTGAGGGGTGGAGAACTGATATTGTAAGGGTATAATTGCCATGGGGTCTCTGTTTAGGGCCCCTCTTTGGACACACCCAGCTCGAGCTGTAGCGCTATTAATAAAAAGTACTTTCATCAAGGAATCTATCTTTTGCTTTATGCAGAAACCTAGAGTCGAACCCTGTTATGGTGGCTGGAATGTGTAATCTCTGCAACACCAGAAAAGTGTCTCTGAAAAAAATATCAGGAAAGGACAAAGTCCAGTCATGAAGTTTCAGAGTCAAACAGCAATGGCAAAAGCGCTCCAAGCCTTTCACGGACATGATTATTTAAAAAGGAATTTTCAGAGGAAGCTGGTACATAGCTTAATGAAGAATGAGAATATTTCTTACTCCAGCAGCCTCAAAACATGCGTGTGACCCATTTGCTCAGGCTGGAGCAGTCCTGGACATGGCCTCTCACCAAATTTAAGGCATTGACCTCATCACCCCCTAGGACGGCCCTGGCACTCACATCTCGCAGGTTGAAGGTGATCTCTAAGTTGCTCCAGAAGTTGTCAGAGAAGGCTGGGTACATGTCCAGGACCTCCAGCAGGTCCTCCCGCTGGATCTTGTGCAAGTCGCAATAGGTCAGGGCCCTCACGTCTGCGTTGGACTTCCCTGGGCGGGCGTAGAGGCTGATGGGCTCCCCAAAGATGTCGTTCTTCCCTGTGCCGACAGACAGCTCGTTAGGGGGAGGTGGGCAACCACCCCAGTTCCAGATATGCTGGACCAGCAGACCTCACTTTGGGTCTTATGGACAAGGGGATGCACAAAAAACTCGACCTTGATTGTGGATGCTGGGGATTATACTGTGAAAACCATCAATGATGGGGATACCAAGGCAGGGCAGTGGGTCACCAGTGATGGTTGGGGACTAATGAGCCGTGCCTGGCTCTCCTCATTCCTTTGTGGCCTCTCCCTGATGTCTACTGGGATCCTCCATCCCCTGTCCACTGGTGTGGTAACCAGCCTGATATTGAGGAACAGCCTTCCCTTCTCCAGGACATGGAGAAGTCTTTCACCCCTCACCTGCCACCCTTTGTGCACTGCCCATCGCCCACCACCCTTCACCCTTTACCCTCTGCCCCATTGCCCATCACCCTCCAAGAAGGAAGGACTTCTCCACCTAAGATGGCAACCACAATGTCTTCCCGGAGGATCTCAATGGAGCCCCGGGAGATGAAGTAGAGTGTGGTGAGGACATCTCCGTAGTGCACCAGGGTGTCCCCGGGCGGTGCGTGGGTCGTCTTGAACTTCATGGCCAGGGCGCGCAGGCAGCCCTTGCTGGCTCCCCGGAAAGCCTTGCAGTTCTGGAGCAGCGTGCGGTTGAGGTGGAGGCAGATGTCCGCCTGCAGACAGTCGGGGAAGCCCTTCAGCACCTGCGGAGAGCAAGGGAGAGATGTCATCACGCCACTGTCCCCAGGAAGGACAGCTGTGGCAGCCCTGGGAGGCTGTGACACATGGCATCACATGGTGGTGCCAAATGGGGAGCCCACAAACCCAAAAAGCCAAAGCTGGGGACATCTTCTGATCTTCATTTAGTGGACAACTGCCTGCCTGTCCCTGGCTTGGACTGCTTGTAGCCAGGGATGAGAGCACTCCCGAGCAATAAATAATAATAATAACCAGATCAAGCTATTTATACCCACTGGTGGCATATCCACCTTTTCATCTTCACACCCACTAATCTTGGTTGAATGAGAGCGCAAACTGGTAACGAGGCGCTGTCCTAATTAAACAGCACCTGCTTGAATGCCAAGAAGCAGCACAGGCCAGTTGTGTGCAGCAACAGCTAAATAAACCCATGGCAAATACATTGTGTTGAACAAAAGCTAAATCTGAAGGTGAAACCAAGGTAAAACTCACAGCACAGAGGAAAATGCTGCCACCAATGACTCATGGTGCCAGGGTAAAATCCACCTGGGCTTGGGTTTACTTTTTGGAGAGCAGCATATAGAATCATAGAATCACAGGATGGTTTGGGTTGAAGGGACCTTCAAAGTTCATCCAGTGCCCCCCCTGCCATGACAGGGACATCTTCAGCAGCTCAGGTTGCTCAGAGCCCCGTCCAGCCTGGCCTGGGATGTCTCCAGGGATGGTTCAGCCACCACCTCTCTGGCCAACCTGGCCCAGTGGTTTATTACGGCCCTGGGGTCTCCTTTGCTCTGTTCTCACATCCCACTGGTGGCCAAATCCTGGACAAGCAGGCTCCATCATGATCTCACAGGCTGGCAGCAGCGCCTTAAGTTTCCCTACCGGAAAATCAGGACTGGACTAATTGATCGGGCCATGGGATGATTGATTAGATTACATTTTGTGTCTGCAGGATCCAGCAGGAATTAGTGCGAGCGGCAGCACGTCCAAGCCACAAGCTTAGCTAGTCACAAGGGATTTGTGACCCAGCTTCCCACTAAGCCAGGAGAACCTCTGCTTGGTAGGGTGCCATGGCTTTGCTTCTAGTTATTGCCCGGGGTGCCTCCTCTGTGGGAGAGGTTTAACCTGAAGCTCTCCCAGCAGCAAATCCCCAAATGCCGCCCGGTTGTTTAACGAGGTGGCAGCAGCCAAAGGCAGGTTGAATTCATGCAAATCCATGGCCTGCTGGTGCTCAGGGATGGAGAAGGATCAAGTCTTAAGAAAAAAGGGAGCACAAGTTGGGAACGAGGAGGCTAACGGCCTCCCAGGGCCAAGAGACGGGGAGTACCAGGTCCCATCTCTTCCCTTGCCTCATACTTTCATCCACATTTGTGCGCTGAACCCTGTGGCCATGAGCTGAGTCCTGTCACCCCGGTCCCAGCCCAAGACACCCCATCTGAGCCCCCTCCTCACCCCCGCGGTGCCCGGGAGCCGGCACAAGGCTCCCCACCGGGCTCGGAGACACGGCGTCTCTCCAGCGCGGCTCTGCCATTGATCCCTCCTTTGCTAACAAACAGCTGCCTCTCCGGGCTCTAATTAAAATGGATCGAGGTTTATTTAAATGCCCTCCTTTCCCTGCCGCTGAGAGCGGGATGCGTTTTGCTTAGCAACCGGCGGTGTGGAGAGGAGCTGGATCGATACCGGCTCCGCGGCTCTGTGACACCAACAGGCACCGGCCTGAAAGTGCTCGGCGCCGATGGGAACTCTGAGCTCCTCACCAGCGCGCTGGCACCAAACCTGCTCTCCGGCCAAGAAATGCCCTTACGGCCCTAGAAAATGTCTGGGTAGATGTGGAGGGATGGACAGACAGAGGGGGAAAGGGAGAAAGGGGGAGGCAGGAGGTGGACAGACAGACACACTCCCAAGTCTTCTCCTGCTTCCTCTCCACCCCGGTTGAAAGGATGGAAATCATTGGATCACAGGATGGTTTGGGTTGAAGGAACCTTCAAAATTCATCCAGTGCCACCCCTGCCATGACAGGGACATCTCCACCAGCTCAGGTTGCTCAGAGCCCCGTCCAGCCTGGCCTGGGATGTCTCCAGGGATGGTTCATCCACCACCTCTCTGCCCAACCTGGGCCAGGCTCTCACCACCCTCAGTGCCAACAATTTCTTCCTCATGTCCAGCCTGAATCTCCCTCCTTTAGTTTAAAACCATCACCCCTTGTCCTATCACAACAGACCCTGCTGAAAAGTCCATCACCATCTTTCTTCTCCTCCCCTTTTAAGTCCAGAAAGGCCACAATAAGGTCTCCCCGGAGCTTCTCTTCTCCAGCTGAACACCCCAACTCTCAGCCTGTCCACATAGGAAATATTTGGATAGATCCAGAGCTGGACTCGGGGTTGTTCAGGACAAGGTGCCACGAGGACATGGGGCCTCCCCGCCCCATACTCACCGCGTTCATGTCGATGCCGTTGGTGTAGGACCAGGCGTGCTGGAAATACTCCTCCAGGCGCTGGCGCAGGGGGTTGGGGATCTGGTGGAAGCGGATGAACTCCTTAACCCGCAGCATCTGCGTGTGGTAGCGGGCTGTGCCCGAGTACAGGCGCTGGATGATGGCGGAGACGTTGCCGAAGATGCTGGCGTACATCAGAGCTGCAACGAGAGGGCAGGACTCAATAGGACGTGGGGAAGCGCATGTGCAACTACATTGGACCTGAAAACGGCAGATTTTCAAAATTTGCATCTACTATGGAGCTGAAAGCAGCGGGTTTCTGAAACCTGTATTTCTATCTATCGCTCCACCCATTTGTCTGTGCAGAAGGGGCACAGGCGGAGGGAGATGCTCTCTTAAAATCCCTAATGTTCTCCCTGTTTCAACCCACAGCAGCCCCTCCAACCTCCAAAGCAGGGATGGGGACAGCGGGACACGTGCGGGCACTCACAGCCGATGAGCATGACACAGATGGAGAAGATCTTCTCGGAATTGGTGTTGGGTGAGACGTTCCCAAACCCCACGCTGGTGAGGCTGCTGAAGGTGAAGTAGAGGGCAGTGACATATTTATCCTTGATGGATGGTCCGGAGGAGAGGTCGCTGTCATTGTAGCGCTTGCCGATCTGGTCACCCAGGTTGTCCAGCCAGCCGATCTTGTGCTCCATGTAGGGCCGCTCCACGTTGCCGATGGCGTACCAGATGCAGGCCAGCCAGTGGGCGATGAGGGCGAAGGTGCACATGAGCAGGAAGAGCACGGCTGCTCCGTACTCGGAGTAGCGGTCCAGCTTGCGGGCCACGCGGACCAGGCGCAGCAGCCGGGCGGTCTTCAGGAGGCCAATGAGGGTGGTGGTCTGCGGGGGAGAGGGGAGAAAGCTCAGGGACAAGCAGGGGAGGAATCTGGCCAAAGGCATGTCTCCGGCCTAGCCGTGCTCCCTTTGAAGGGTACAAATGCATTTCTAGAGCATAAGTCACCTTGTCCTGGAGGTGACATCTGGAGTAGGTTAGATGAATCATGCCACAGAAAGGGCACTTTCCCTCTGCTGACCATAAAGGTGACAAGCCCTGGGATTACAGGTGACCAACTGAGAGGAACCAAGGCCAACTCCATGTTTCCTGGTGGGTCCTCGCCTTGCCAACCATTGCTCCCAAAACAGCTGCCTTGCACCCCCTCCCACAGGCTCTGAGCTGAGGTGGGGTCTCCAGGTAGTGCAGGAACCACAGGGCATCCCATGACCCCCAGTCCCTAAACTGAGGTCCCAGCCTGCTCTGCTGGGTCAGGCCCAACAAGGGGAATGGGCCCAGTTAGACACTATCTGAGCACTCACAGTTGGGTCTGTGTGGCTGTCTGACCCTGCTAAATAAAATCCCAGGTCCCAGCTGCTAAATGAAAACCTATGATGACACCCTTGTCCATCCCCCTGACTAACCACCCCTCTCCTTACAGATCTAACCATCCACAGCTTATACCAAGACATCTACATCCCTCTCCCATACATCCCCATCCATCCATGAGTCCCCTCCCATCCTGATGGTCCTCTAGGCCTGGCATGTACCTCATCAGAGCCGGAGCGGAAGATGAGCAGGTCAAAGGGGATGGCGGCGACCATGTCGATGAGGAACCATCCCTTGAAGTAGTGGATGGCGATCTTGCCAGGGTGGCTCACCACCTCGTCATTGATGTTGACATAGGTGGTACGGAAGTTGATGACAATGTCCACAATGAACATGATGTCCACGATGAGGTCGATGATGTTGAGCGGGTCACAGGAGTAGCTGCAGTCCCAGTGCTTCTCCTCCACCTGCTCTTCGTTGAGGAGAAAGGCGGCTGAGTAGGGGGTGAAGACGGCTGTGTAGATGACCAGCAGAAGGATGAGCCAGTCCCACACGGCCTTGAAGGGACTGTAGTGCAGGATGGTCCATCGGTGGATGCGTGGCGCCTGCAGCTTGTACTCGGGAAGGACATCAGCGCCCAGGGACAGCACCTGCCAGGAGACGGGTGTGAGAGGGACGGGAGACCAGGAGCCAGGCAGAGGGCTCCCACGTGCTGGTGGGGCAGCGAGGAGCATGCAATGGGTTTTCTACACCCTTTTCATCTTCGTTGCCTCCATGTGTGTTTGTCCAGGAGGCCACAAGGTGAGGTTCCCGCTATGGCTGACACCAAGCTCTGCCCAGCTCCTCGTCTGTCTCTGATGGCCAGAGCACCCTTGGGGCAGCCGTTTACCTGCTTTACGCCCTTCAAACCCTACCATGCCCACAGAGGGGAAAGTGTATCCCCAAGGAGGGGGTGACCTGTGGCCACCAACATAGAAACACCATCTCGTGCATGCAGGCACCCTCCCATATTGTCATGTGTCCCCAGATCTGTCTCCCCTCATGGGGACACGCTCCCATGGCACCAGTGAGGCCCCACACGTCCCAGCACCAACACCTGATGGGCTCTGAAGCCATCTTGGGGACACCATGCAAGGGACCGGGCAGGCTGGGGCTGTCCTGCTGTGGGTGCTGAGAGATGGTGGCTTGAAGGGGTTTTTTTGGAGCTGGGGGCAATGGGATCCCCCCTTTCTGTCCCTGCCACTGTTGTCCTCTGCGTGTCCCTGCAGTGCCACCCACCAGTGCCACCTCTGGAAGAAGGGTGAGGGGCACCTCAGTGCTCTGTCCTGACACCAAGCCCCCAGATAAAAGGATGCTTTTTGCCAGGTTGCGAAGGAGAGGAGAGAGGACGCTCCACATGTCCCGAGGCCACGGTGACGGGCACCACCACAACACTACAGACCCAGAAGAAGGGCCTGATCCTTCCTGCATTGACACCCATTTTGTCCAAGGGCTTCCCAAGTTCTCCTGGTGCCGAACCCAGTGCAGATCCAGCCCCACAGCCCCGTCCCACCACGAGCAGCCGCTCTCACATCCCACAGCCCTGGGGACACCGGTGGGTCCAATGCCCGGGGTGTCCCCCCTGCTCCTACCTGCCTGCAGCTTGCCCGGCGCCCCAGGCGGCAGCTGAGCCTCGAAGTCCGGGTGTCCCCCATGGGGGTCCCCAGCCCCGCACGCCCCGGCAGGGACCGGCACGGCGGGCGCAGCACCGGGGCCACAGCATCACCCAGGCAGGGACGCATGGGCTCGGCCGGGCGGGTGGGAAACACGCGGCTGCGAAGGGCATTCGGGAGCCCGGCGTGGATTAATCAAAGCCAATCGATGCTGGGGCCCCCGTGGGGACGCGAGCGCCAATGGGGCAGCGGGAGCTGCCGACGTCGCTGGCAGAGGGACAGGGGAGGGATAGGAAAAAGTGACCCAAACGCAATCGTTGCGGAGGGGAACGAGGCACCGGCTGGGCTTGGGGACCGGCTGCTGCGGGGATGGCGGGGAAGGGGACGAGGACACCTCAGTGAAACGTTGGATCTCAAAGCTCAGACGTGCCCAGCACACCCGAGATGTGCTCCTGTGCCCTGTGTCTGCAAAAACCAGCAACGCTCCCACCCTCAGCAGCCAAATCCCCCCATGCTGCCCGGCCAGAGGCAGCTCTGTAGGGCCGGCTCTGAATTTGGGCCCCCAAATGTTGCTCCCCACACTGGGGCACCTGCCCTGCCCCACATCCCTGCTCCTGGCACCCAGGTCTTGCAGCAGAAGCAAGAGCAGGTCAAGCCCTGTTGTTTTCCAGGCAGGAACGAATAAAAAGCCACGACCCCAAATATCTGAGGCAGGAAAGGGAAAAGAAACAGACTCCAAAAGAGCATCCAAACCAACGCAGAGCCAGGAGGCAGCTGCAGCCTTGTCCCTCTCTGTCCCTTGGGGAGAGGAGGGCTGTGGGTGCACCCTTGGGTGGCCCTGGGAGCCTCTAGGGGTGGCAGTGCCGGGTGTCCCCATTGCGATCCCGCTGGGTGTCCTGTCCCTCTTCCCATTCCCCCAGCACTTACCGGCTTCAGCGGCAGCCGCAGGCTCATGGTGCGGGGCGCCGGGTGCCGGCAGCGGGGTGCTGGGTGCCGGCAGCGAGCGAGGCAGAGGGAGGGAGGAGGAGGAGGAGGAGGGAGGGAGGAGGGAGCCGGGTGTGTGCGGGTGGCGGAGCGGGGGGGCTCCCATGGCCCTGGCTAACCCAGGCCACTGCTCGCACCCCGTGGGTTCCAGCGGCCTCGCGCCTTCCTCCTCCCCGTGCTGGGGATGGGGATGGGAAGGGGACACTGGACTGGGGAAGGTGGCCACGCCAGAGTGACCAGGAGACCCTCAGGCACAAGAGGCTGGGCAGGATCAGGCCCACGGTGCTGGCTGCAGGTGGGCACTGACCCCGTGTCCCTCCCAGCATGGATCCAGGACCCCCATCCCTGTCCCCATCCCTGTCCCCAGCGCCCTCCTGCACAACTCCACCACCACCCACGGGGCACTTTGAGGGGACTGGGAGAGGTGCCACCTGCAAGGCAGGACCCCAGCCTGGTGGCACCGACCCCGTGGTGTCCCCATGTGCCTCTGATGGTGTCCCAGAGCTGCAGCCCTGTGGGCCGAGCCCAGCACGCTCATCGCACTTGTGACCTGCCCTCCCTGCCTGCTCGCTGCGGGGCCAGACGACCCCGACCAGCCTGTGGCTGCTTTCCCTGCCCTCCAGACGGTATTTTTAGACGCTGTTACCAGCGTCTCGCCGCCGTCTCTACCTCACCGGTGAATTATTTAGAGGCAAGGAGTGAGGAGCCACGGCTGGCGGGAGGCGTGGGGGACATAGGGGTGCGGACAAGCAGGACACCTGGGTCCCTCGAGGCCATGGGGAGGGGAGGTCCATCCCATCCCATCCCATCCCATCCCATCCCATCCCATCATCGCACCCCACCTGGAGATTTAAGGCGAAGGGAAGATTCGTGGGTGCCACGTGGGCCCTGCAGCCACCACTTGCAAGCTCTGACCCCATCACCCCACAACCACCTAATGATCCGGCATCAAGCAGCCGGTGTCATCCTGCCAGTGTCACCCCCGTGGTCCCTGGTGCATGATGTGCCTTGTGATGGGGACAAGCACGGAGGCTGCTTGCTGTCCCACTGGGGCATTCAGGGGCTGATCCTGGGTCACTGTGGTCACCCCCGGATCAGAGGGGCTGAGGTTTTGGGATGAAGGGGACAAGTCATGGTGACAAGAAGCCTAAAAACTGGCCTGTGCTGTGGGGAGCAGGGATAAAGTTTTGCACCGAGATGAGAGGAAAATCCTGCAGAACATCCCGCTCTGATGGAACAAACCATCAAGCCCAGAGGCTTTTCTGGGGTCACTTGGCTGCGTTTTCATTAAACTGCCCCTCAGCTGCTGCTGGCAATGGTGTCCTTAGATGTGTTTTGTATATCGCAGCTCTCCTGTGCCTCAGTTTCCCCACTGTAAGAGCTCCCACCCCAGGACTGTGGGATGCAGCAGCACCTTCCACACACACTGATGTCCCCGTGGTGACAGCACAGTGCCATGTGTGTCCCCCCCAGACACAGTGTGCTGCCACCAGTGTCCCCTGCAGTGACAGGGCAGTGCCACACGTGTTGGTGACAGTGCAGTGCCACCTGCTGTCTCCCAGAGGATCCCGTGGCCCTCGCCATGGTCACCCGTATTCCTGGTGGGGGTCATGGCCCAGTCCCTTGGGGCCACCTGTGCTTTGGGGGCAGGAGATGGTGGCCAGAGCCTCCTCCATAACGAAGCCACATGCACACATACACGTGTGTCCCCTTCAAAGCCACCATTACACCATTAGCAGTTCATGCCGGTGTTTCCCAAGCCACAAATCACCAGAAATACTTATTTAAGGGGAAAAAAAAAGCATTTCAGCCATTGAGAGGAAGAGATAAAAATCAAACATAAGGATACGGGCGTTTCCTGGGCTGGAAAGTCCAGGTATCACTGCACTCTCTGCTAAAACGCCTCCAAACCCCACAGGAATGGCTGTGATCATACCCCAGCAGCTGGGCCACCACCCCACCACTGCCTCGGTGGCATCTCGCCTCCCACGTACCTGTGTGACCTTCTCGGTGACGTTCTGGGTGCGCTCCATCACCTTGTGGGGAGCAATTATCTCGATCTCCGTGGTGGAGCCCGAGCGGTGCTTCTCCAGGTTGAACTCCACGAAGTTGAGCGTGAACTGGGGGATCTGGCTGATGGTCCGGTACTTCATGAGGTCCGAGTCTGAGGTGGAGTTTGGAGGGTTGGGTTTGACGTGGGAAGTCTCTGGAAGAGGATGGAGAGGAGCGTTGAGAAGGGCAGGGTGAGCAGGAGCCCATCTGCAGAGCCCTGACCTCAGTGTAGGACATTCAGGAGCTGGGGACCACCACAAGGTGCCACCAGAAGGTACCAATGTCTGCCTGGCCATGAAGACTTGGCTTATCCTGGGAGTCTGCTGTTTTTCAGACATATCACCCATCTTTTCACCATTAAACCTCCTTCAGGGGGCTCAGAGCAGCTGCCAAATCACAGAGGCACCCAATATTCTTTGCTACCCCTGAAGACTGTGGCGGGTTGGAGACCAGCCCCAATGAGACCCAGCAGAGAGAGATGCCAAAACTGGCAGGAAAACAGATGAAGGAGGAGATGGATCTCCTCCACCCTTGCATGCTTCAGCCTGCCCAGCACAGCTCCTGAGCTGCTGCCTTGGGTTTTGGCCACTAAACTGAGCCAGGAGCTGGATGATGTCCCCACTCAGATGTTTCCTCCACCCCCATGCTCTAGGTAGGGAGCTCAGAGCTTTCTCTTGAAAAAGAGCTGTAGCGGGGTGGGATCCCAGCAGTTTTCCCTTGGTTACCCCAGTGCAGGACCAGGAGGAAGCCCCAGAGGTGGTCGGTTCATGGTCAGGCTTGTGGCCATGTGTGGTCATGGAAGGGGGGGATCTTTGAGGATCATGATCCCCCACCCCGTTTTCTCAAGCCAGACACCGCAGACTGATCTCTTTCCATCCCCAGTTCCTGAGGCTTCTCTTCCCTGACCTCCATCTCACTTGTCATCATCTTTCTCATGAGAACAAGAGGTCTGGATGTGATGGTATCGGGATGTCCCTCACGTGGGGCAGCCAAACGCAAACTCACGCGGTCTCACATCTCACAGGCAACACCACAGATGGCTCTACCCAAAGAGCAGGACCTGCCTTACGAGTAGAGACCAGCAGGTTTTGGGGAGAACACCCCAACTTATCTCCACTTTGCAGTGCAGGGTAAGAGACCTCCCCCCCAAAAAAGCACCGGGGCCATCACCCAGGACCACGGCTCCCACAGTAGCACCGACAACTCCGGGGTTTTTCCCCTACCTGAGTTTGCCCTCCTTTCCCTGAATTTTCTCTGGAACTCAGACCTCGCAGCCTCAAAGTTGTCCAAGGAGGAGACCCTGCGGAGGCTGTGGAAGCTGCCCCCGGGGCGAGACCGAAAGAAACCCCAGGCAGAGTACGACCCTCGTGGGCCCACCAAGGGAGGCTCTTGTTTCGGGGACGAGTGTTGTAGGGTGGGATCAGCCTCCAGGCTCGGCCTCCGCTCCTTTTCCAGGAGGGATTCGGTCTCTGACTGCACACAGTTCTCCTTGGGCGATGTCTTCAAGTCCCTCAAAATCAAGGAGTCACCACCAGGCTTTAAGACAGCCAGGAGAAAGCGTTTTATTAGAAGGAGTCCTCGCGTGCTGGGGGGGAAGGAAGGGGGAGCTGGGAGAGGTAAGAGGAGGAGCAGAGGGCTGGGAAGCGCTGCGGTTCCTGAGGTCGCCTCCAACCGGGACCAGGACCTGCTTTGTGGTGGGGTGACCGAGTCCTGGGGACTTGGCAGCTCCTACCAGCTCCTAGGGGAGGCTGGGCGGCCGCGGGGCGGTTTGCGGGATGCTGCGCAGCTGGGGAGCAGGCCAGAGCGAAAAAGAGAGGAGGAGACCCTGGGGATAGGCTTGCCTGGAGTACCTGCCCTGCTGTGAGCTTTTCCGAGGTGTCCCTACATCCCACAAGTGGAGCTGCCCTTCCCTGACCGAGGACAAGGGCTCAGGCCACCACCAAGGGTCAGTCCCTGAGGTTTTGTGCTGGTGTCTATGGGAGGGGATGCGATCTGCACCAGAAGGCACTGGAGGAGCTGCCGGGCTTGCAAATTTGGCCATATGTGGTCCCCCTATTCCTCCAGCAACCCTCAGCCATCGCTAAACCTTCTTCCCTGGAGACCTAAAGAGTTTCCAGCCTTTAACGACTTCTGCAACGGGGTGCACAAAGCAACCACCTTCTGGAGCAGAAACCTGTGGGTCTGTACCCATACCAGTCACACACATGGGAGGGACTGCGGCACTTCTCACCATCCCTAAGGACTTTATTGCAGGTTTTAGGGTGGGGGAACTGGCTACTGGGCTGCCCCTGCATCTGCTGGGCTGCCGCCACTTGATCAAGCTCCACCAAAGCTGTGGATCGCCAGGTTGTCCTCAATGCACATCTCCTATACGTGTCCACCTGAACCATTGCAGCTTCAACTGGGGGCACCCAGAACCTTCAGATAACGCTACACGATGTCTTCAACTTGCCACAAGCGCAACCTCTGAGAAGACAGGCACCTTTCGCCTCCTCATAGCTGTAATTTGGGGAAGCAGCTTGGTCCACGCTGTCCAGATACACCCAGCACAGCGAGAACCTGGCGTCCGGGGATGCGTTAGCAAGAGCAAAAGCCTCCTGCCCACAGCCCTGTGCCTTGAGCTGCAGCTTTGCAGAAAACAACACGTCTCTGCCCGGAGGGACCTTGAGCGCTATTGATAGTCAAGAAGCCACCGAGAACAGCAATCTCTAAAGAGGTCTAACCAACATACTCAACCTCGCTGTATCAGCAGTGACAGCGTCACCCTCCATCACAGCAAGCACAGGCTTTGCTGCAGGACTAAGCCAGAGCTGCCTGGTCCCTGCCAGGAAAACATGGGGAAACGTGTGCCAGAGTTAGGTTAGCGGTTGCACTCGATGATCTTGAGGGTCTCTTCCAACCAAAATGATTCTCTGTGCCCTTTCGAGGTTTCCCTGCTCAGAGCAGACCTGCTCCAGCCTCTGCAGCCACCAGCACGTCCCCTCCTCGAGGTGGGGACAACTCCCTGGAGCTCCACCATCCCCGACAACTCACGCTACGGAGCCAGCCCTTCCTCCCAGCTTTGGCAGCGGCGCCGGCCCCGCGGAGCAGCACCGTCTGGCTCTATCCCACGCCACCAAAGCACCACCGCTCACCACCAGCCCTTACTGGGACCAGTGCTCAGCGCTGACCCGGCACCGGAGTCCCTACCGCTGGGTACGGCCCGAGCCACGGCAGCCGAGGGAGAGCGGGATGGGGAGAGCGGAGGAAGAGCGCTGGGACCTGGCCTGAGGCACGGGCTGATATCAGACAAAGGCTACGGTTACCTTTCCATAGTCAATGGCTACTCCATCAAACTCACTGGTGGGCAGAGAATTCCGCTGGATTGTGAGTCGCCGCAGGGACGGGAGACTAAACTTCAACCTCCTACCTTGACCTTGTTAAAAAAAAAAAAAAAAAAAAAAGACAAACAAAACACAAGAGAGACAGATGTAACCTAGCTGCACGTGACGGCCGGAGCGAGACGGGGCAGGGCGAGAGGCTACGGAGAATTGGGGGTGACTTTGGGGGGTGTACGTGCCACGTGGCACTTCATCCTCCAACACACTCGCCATTCCAGTGCCATCACATCGCTGCACAACGAAGGCAGAGCCCGACCTGGCAGAAAACACCGCTGGCCTGGAGGAGAGTCCCCTGCAACTGTGGATGCGAGACGGGAGAGGTGCGGAGCATCCCTAAACCAATTAAAGAGGGTAAAGCCACTTAAGGGATTTGGACCTGGAGGAAATCGAGCTTCTAAATCTCCTCAGTGAGACTTGGGGGAAAAAAAAATTAAAAACCACACATAAAAGAGATGGTAAGGTAGAGGGGCATTAAAAACAGTGGTGCTACCCTGTTTGCCTGAAAACAAGCCCTACCCCGAAAGTAAGCCCTAGCATGATTTTTCAGGGTTTTTGAGGATGCTCAAAATGTAAGTCCTACTCCAAACATAAGCCCTGGTTATAGCTCATTAAAAAAGTCATTTTAAATAGTGTCCAGGCAGCTATGCGTGTAAAAAAAATAGCAAGTTTTGGTGAAAAAATTAATATCAGACCCTGTCTTATTTTTGGGGAATCAGGGTAGCAGTTGCGCTCCTGGAGTTGTTCTGGATTTTAGGTGAGGGATGCAGCACTGAACGGGGGGTCACTTGCTGCCATCGCGGGGGACCAGGACACCACGTCACCGGAGATGGGGAGCAGGACAAGGGCAGCGGGGCTGCGGGGAGGCTGAGGAGGGGAAGGGGCCAGACCTGGAGAGGCACCAGCAGCGCCCACAGCGGGACCCAGTGCTCCCGGTTGTGACGTTTTCCTCCGGGACAAAGCGGCGCGTCCAGGAGCTCTTTGATTGCGGAAGGATTCGCCTCCCTCCCTGAGCCCTGCCACATCACCGTGCTGCTCAAACCGGCTCCCAACCTACCCAGCTCCCCAAAAACGCCCCCGCTGATGGGGGAACCCCCGCAGGCTCCCTCTGCTCACCCCATCCCCACCGCCCAGAGCAGCTTTTCAGCTGGAAGAAGCAAAGCGGGGACCGGCGACGCAGCCTGCGGCCGTGTAATTAAAGACTGAGTCAGAAAACCCGCACACGAGCGAGAAACCTGGGCTGGCACCAGCAACTTCGGCCTCTCCGCTCTCCCCAGCACCGGAGTGGGAAACCCGAGCAACATTCCTGGGGATGCACAGCGCAACCTCCAACGCGCAGGGAAGCAATAAGCACCCTTGTTATCTGGGTGCCCTCTGCAGCCAAAGGTACGTCTCAAGGTGGGATGGGGTATAGATGCATCATATATCACGATGTACTGAGAGCTGAGGGGGCTGCAAAGTAAAACCCGTGCTGGAATTTAGCGTTTCCCCAGCAGTCTGCGCATAGAGGCTAACTGGTGCTAAAGCGATACGCCAAAAATATAAATCGCATCACTTCATAGACATAGGAATGCTTGCACAAGTAATATATACATTCGCACACGTATGTCCCTAAGTCCTGTGTGTGTCTGGCCTGAGAACATATAAAACTGTCACCACACAGAGTGTCTCCGCTGGCACCCGTGGCCACACATACAAACACCTCAATGGCTCCGGGATATAAATACGCACCGAGTGTGAATGCGTTAAAACTCATGTTACTGATACAGCGGGCAGCACAAAGGGTCCCCGTTGGTCCCCGATGTGGCCCTGGGTCTGGTCCTAGTCCCACTGTGTCACCCCCGGGACACAACCCGGCTGCTCCCACAGCTTTACTTTGAGTCCCAAAGCCTCCCTATAGCGACCCGCATCCCCAGGGAGTGTTTGTATGAACACAGATGCAGGATTATTTCCCTGGCTAAAATACAGGTGATTGGCACCGAGGGCCATATAGCAGGAGGGTATTGAGAAGCCACGGCTCTCCTTCCCGTGGTCGGGTCTAACATCTGCATCCCTGGGTATCCACATCCCCTCCCCACGGCTCCAGCCTTCCCAAAAAAAAGGGAGTTTGAATTTTCCGCTGCCTCCAAAAGCCCCGCAAAACCCCGGGATGAGCCTGGGACAGCAGGGAACAGCTCAAAGCTCAGAGCCACCCCTGTGCCATTCGCCTGCGGGGACATCCCCATAGCACAGCCACGCCGTCGGTGACACCAAATGTCCCCCGGCCCTCCCAGTGACCCCGCACGCAGGTCCCGTCCCATACCAGAGCCTCCTGCCCTGGTCAACACGCTGCTATGGACACACAGAGGTGGCCCAAGGCGCTGATGGAAAAAACCTCCCAGCGTTAAATATAGAAAGGAGGCAACAAGGTGCACAGGGGGGCTCCACGGCTCCGCTCACAGCGAGATGCCTTCACCTTAAAAATGCACCTTCCTGTGCAGGGGGAGATCATCCCCACCCCATCCCCATGTCCCGGGCGGTTGGGGAGGTGTGTACGGGCTGGTGCGTATGTGCAAGGAGCACAGATGACTCAAACAGCCCTTTTTTCACCCAGGGTTTGGCTGAAACACGAACCAGCCCCACAGCGTGGGATCCCGTCCCGCCACGGGCGCATCCTTCATCCCCCAGCAGCTCCCGAGAAAACCGCGGGATGGGGAGCACCCCGAGGATGTTCCGCTGCCCTCCCGCCGTCCCCACCGATCCCGGTGACACCCACCTCCGCGCAGGCTCTGCGACAGGCGGCGGTGCAGGCTGCGGCTGGCGCTCTTGGCGATGAGCTGCGCCAGGTCCTCGAAGTTGAGGATGAACATGATGACGACGCCGTCCTCGTTCTTCACCGGCACCACGTCCACCAGGCAGCGGAAACACGAGGCTGCCGAGCAGAGAGATGCTCAGAGCGGGGCGGGGATGCACAGGGGGCTCTGCCCACCCACCACCCCAGCACAAAACGTTTTTGGCAGAAAAGTGGTTTTTTAAGAATTTTGATGGGATGATTTGGAAGCCCATGTGAGCCCATCCCAGCTCACACAGATCGCATCTCACCTGTTTTTTTCTTCTTTTTCTTTTTTTTTTTGTCCCAGGCAGTCATTTATATTAATATACTTGAGAGCAGCAATTAAAGAGTAGGTAATTAAGAACTCAGAAAGTCCCAGGTAATGGTTTAACCTCATTAAGCACGCTGCTTATAATCACCCCGTAGCTAATTGCCCTGCAATCGCCAGGCGGCTTCTGGGGACTGAGTTCAGCCGTCTCGTGTCCTGGATGTGGGTGATGAGGGCGACCCCGACCACGTCCCCATCCCAACCCTGGGACATCCCCTAAGGCACCGCACGGAGTGGTCAGGAACTGGCTTATCTCACTCCTGCTGTAGGGAAACTGAGGCACGAGGGGGCACAGGGACCGGCTCAGTGTCCTGGGAGCGATGGGGGATGCGGGGAGAACCCCAGACATGGCAAAACCCCCCTGGGTTCCTACCCCAAACCTCCTCAAAATGACGGGACAACAGGTACCACTGACCGGCCGGTACCGAGCAAAACCACCTATTTCCAGGGCAGGTTTTGCCGGGTGCGGATCCCTGATTTCGCCTCTTTTCTGATTACCGGGGATTACCGGATCTGGCAGGGATGTGCTGCCACCCCGATCCCGCATGGCCGGGAGGGGGATGTCGGCCTTTCTGCGTATAATTTTAAGGAGCTCAGGGCCTCCCGTAATCAGGAGCAGATGGCCGGCATCGGGCAACTTCAAAATCTGCCGTGACGTCAGGGCCGTGCACAGACACAAACACACACACACGCACAAGAACGGGAAAGAAATGGATACGGCGAAATCCGTTTAAAGGGCCCGGCAGCTGGGATTATTTCTTTCTTTATTTATTTCATCGTTGTTCACCACAGGGAGAGGAAATCCACTTAAACGTGTGAGCTGGGGAGGATGCGGGGGGGGCAGTTTCGCAGATGAAGCTGTTTCGAAGGGATGCCCGGGCACGCCGCGGGCATGGAAAGAAATGAGCCCTTTCCCCTCCCTTTGTCAGGATTTTTAAGGGATCTAAAAGGCGAGCGGTGTCCTTTAGGTGATGCTGAGGGTGTGAGGTGTCCTGTGTGATGGTCGGCGGGATGATGAGGAAGAACACAAGGATGATGAGGCCAGATACAAGGAAGGGATTTTTGATGCTGAGGGTGGTGAGAGCCTGGCCCAGGTTCCCAGAGAGGTGGTGGATGAACCATCCCTGGAGACATCCCAGGCCAGGCTGGATGGGGCTCTGAGCAACCTGAGCTGCTGAAGATGTCCCTGTCATGGCAGGGGGGGTACTGGGGGAGCTTTAAGGTCCCTTCCAACCCAAACTGTTCTCTGATTCCATGATCCTATCTGCTCTTCTCACGGCAGCTGGGTCCCAGCAGGTCTTATGTGGCATGGAAAGGGTTAATCCCAGTCTGATGCCGAACAGCTGAAAACTGGGCCCAGTTACATCCAGTTGGAGGGATGTAAAGAGCAGCTGGGAGGAGGTTGGGAGGCAGCTGGTGCTGGGTTTGATCCTGCTGAGCCGGGGCTGCTGGGAGCCCCACGCTGATCCCAGGGGAATCACCCCAAAAACGGCCCCGCCAGGCACAGCCCCACGTGCCAGGAGTTTGGTTCCTGGCTCAGATGCATGTCCTATGGCATGGACAGCATCAAGGGGATGATGCAGAGGATGGAGCTGGAAGTAGGAGTAGTGTGTTCCCTTAAGCCTGGCTCAAAGGCGGAGCAGTCCTCCAGGATTCGGGGTCTCTGGGCAGCCGTGATTTGGGGTACCCCCAGCTCTGTGGAGACCCCTGTGCCCTGACTCAGTTTCCCTGCAGCGAGCCAGTCTGGGCTGTGCAAATACCAAACCTCCCCATCCTTCCCCACAAAAACCAGTAACCCCAGACAAGCTGTGGTGCTGGTGGGCTGAGCCGGCCCCGGGAGGGACCCCAGCCCCACGCTCCCACCCTCGTTCCTCGATCGACCGTCCCCATCCATCTGCCCGTCTCTTCCCTTCAGCTGTTCAGCTAATCTGTCTCCATCCATCTAATTTTATCCAGCCGCTAAATGATCTCTTGGAGGAGCCCTGGGGGCAATCGCAACCTGCCTGTGTGGCTGTTGGGGGCAAAACTGAGCCCAGGGGCTGCGGAAAGGGCTCGGCAGGAGGGAT
This sequence comes from Pampusana beccarii, assembly GCA_013399365.1. Taxonomy (NCBI): domain Eukaryota; kingdom Metazoa; phylum Chordata; class Aves; order Columbiformes; family Columbidae; genus Pampusana; species Pampusana beccarii. The sequence goes on along the minus strand of VWYH01011072.1, from coordinate 98,283 downwards.
GTGACACAGATGGTGTTTTGGAGGGTCCCACACCCAATGCGATGGGTTTTCATGGGCTGGGAAAAACAACTCATTCCCTGAAACCCTGGGGTGGGTTTGATCTTCTCAACACCCAGCCCATCTCCCTCAAGCTGAGCGCTCGGAGGTTTGCGCTTTCCGACCCATCTTGTCTTCTGACCTTGATGAAAATGAGCGCTTAATAACATTAAAAATGTCATAGTCGGGGGCCCTCCCTCCCCAGCCCTCTTATCCTCCGCAGCCTCCAGTGGTTAATGCATTTGTTGGTATCATCAGTATTAAACTAATCAACAGGACACGGGGGTTTCCGAGAGCCGGACACAAACCAGTATTGTTATGAATATTAAAAAAGCGAGCTATTAATCTGCCCTCGGAGCTCTAACCGAGTCTTTTCCCTCCCCCGCCGGCCGAGAGATTTAATCTGCAGGGTCTCATGGCAGAGTGGCTAAATCTATAGTGGTATTATATAACGGAGCGGAGGAGAGGGGCTGGGAAGGGCACGGAGGGGACAGGGACCAGGGATGGGGATGGGGATGAAGCTGGGGAGATGCTCGGGAGGGCTGAGCCTCGCTCCTGTCTGGGGATAAATCAACATCAGGTTGGGTAGAAACTTCCAAGGGAAGCGCAGAAAACCAGGAATATTGAGTGGCTGAGGGTACCACCAACAAAGCGGCAAGAAGGATGCTTCAAGCCCAGTAAGATGTTTTGTGGTGCAGGTGGAAGGATGCTCCAATCTCCAGGAGCCAAAAGAAGTCCTGGATCAATACAAGGGGCTGGCAAAGGGCAGCTTAACCTCCCCTGAAAGCAAAGCGAGCGGCCGCATCCAAGCCCGTGGTCCTTCACTTGCTAAATCCCCACTGGCCGTAGGAATTAGTCCAGCTTAGCGCGGGGTTGTGTGGCCAAAGCTTGCAGTGCTGACAGTGTTTGCTGGGGCTGTCCGGGCATCCCGAGGACCATGTCCCCATGGCACATGGGGCCACTGGGAATGTAACAGCCAGCAAGGATGAGGATGGAGGGTTTGGGGTGGGAATCAGGGGCTCTGCCGGGGCAGGGATGTCAGAAAAAAGCCTCCTGGGATGAGAGGAAACGGCCTCAAGTTGCACCAGGGGAGGTTGAGGTTGGATGTGGGAACAATTTCTTCCCCAAAGGGCTGTGGGGCATTGGAACAGGCTGCCCAGGGCAGTGCTGGAGTCACCATCCCTGGAGGGGTTGGACAGACGGAGATGAGGTTCTCAGGACATGGGGCAGTGCCAGGGGTGGGGGAATGGTTGGACTCCAGGATCTTGAGGGGCTTTTCCAACCAATATGATTCTGTGATTCTGTCCCTGGGGGTGCTGGGGATGCTCTGGGCCTGTCCCTCTGTTCATGGGACATCTGCTCCAAGCACAAAGAGAAGCAGCAGAGGATGGAAAACGCGTCCCTTCCAGCTTTGTACCCCAATGGTGCTGTCCCTGGGGTACGGGGGTGGCTGGAGCTGCGGTGCAGCCGTGCCCAGGACAGCAGAATCGTCCCCGCATTGCGGGATCTCTGAGGCCAGAGCGTTTGTCATCGCGAGGCGGGATGTTTATAAGTCTGGAGCTGGGCCACGGTGTCTGTCCCCTTCCCGAGGTCACAGCCCGGCTCTGCCAAGCCCGACCCTTGAAGGAACGCAAAGCGAGCGGCCCCGGCTTGGCTTAAAACCCACATGTTTGTGTAAAAGCAAAGAGCTCAAGTTGGGGTTGGGGTTTTGCAGCTGGCTGTGTCTCCCTGCTCCTCCGCCACCCGGGAGGTCCCCTCTGTCCTGCCTTGTCCCTCTGTCCTGCCTTGTCTCTCTGTCTTTCCTTGTCCCTCCATCCTGCTTTGTCCACCCCATGGGCAGCAGCAGAGGCTCCCAGGGGCCACCAGCCCCAGCCCCAATGGTGCCAGGATCCGGCAGCTCCTGGCAGGATTTTCCCTCCTGCTTCTTGTGAGCCCCCATAGGGAGCTGTGTGGGGACACCCTGGGTGACACCAGGTGCCCCAATCTCTCTGTAAGGTCCCCCCGCTCCTTCCACAGCCCCCTGTGGGAAATCCCGGCTTACAGCACCAGTGTAATGAGTTTGATCTGGTCCCTAATCCCCGGCCCCAGGGGACCGGCACAAACTGCTCCTATGGGAGGGGACAACCCATGGGCTCTGTCCGGGGAGGGGACAGGGACAGAGGGGTCGGGGGCGGCTGTCCCACCAGCTGCTCCAGCTGTCTCATCCCTACATCTCCCCTTTCATATTCATAACATCGCATTAATGCCGACGAAGCGGGAGCGGGCGCTGCCAGCTGCTGCCGCTCGGGCTGTGCCAGCGCCGCGGCACCTGCGGCCACCAGCGCCACGCCGGGGACCCCGGGGGGGTCTTGCTGGTGGCTTCGCTGCCAAGCACATCACCCTTGGGGGGGGAAATACCCCCACGCTGGATCAGCTCAGCCCCCCGTGCCGTCCCCAGGGGATGCTGGAGGCACTCAGCTCAGCCCTGGCCACCGCAGGGACCGTGTCCCCAAGGCTGGTGGCCGTGGCTGCTCCTCGCCGCGGCAGGAGGGGATCCTGTGATCACCCAGCTGCGCAGCATCTTGCGAGGAAATTAACTTTTCACTGATCTCCCGGCTTTGAGCGCGGGATTAGAGCCCACATGTGCCGCGGCCGGGCTCTCCCCGCTTTCCGAAGCCTTTTTGGGGGTACAGTGACAGGGAGGGACAACCGTCCTTGCTGGGTTGGTCCCATCTTCCCCCGCTGGGATTTGGTTCTTGGCTGCGTTTCGGCTGCCCGGAGCTGGGCTCGACGTCAGCACCCATGGCTCCTTTTATAATTAGCTAATGACAGCATGGGCAAACGAGCAAGGACCGAGCAGCGGGGCCGTCCCCAGGGACACCATCGTACAGCACCCTGCCTGTGCACAGACACCCATGGGTGCCCCCATCCCACCCACCTCCATCCATCCCACCCTGGCCCTGCCAGGGAAGCTCCGACAGCCACATTTGGGGTATAATAATGTCTCTGGCAAGCAGAAAAGCGAGGAAACAACCCCGCGAGCTGCAGAGCCCGGAGTACCGCAGTAATAAACAGCAGGCTTGAGGCTGGAGATTGGTGCCGCCGGTATAAAAAAGAGGACAGGCGGGTTCGGAGCCTCCGCTGGCTAATTAAGCAGCAGCTCCCTATAATGCGAAAGCCTTTTCTTTGCCGATAAGACCCATTTATAATGGGCTGAGCGGTCGCAGGCTGAGTGCTGGGGGGAAACAATTGGAAAGCATATTGCCGGTGGGGCTGGGTTTTAAAAATAGACATGAAGGGTTTGCTTCTGGGCTTGTTTTTTTTTTTTTAAATAAAAAAAAGAGAAGAAAGCGTCTCAGAGCTGCGCTGAGAGTTTCCCGTGGCCTAGAGGAAGAGCAGGGCTGCGAGGAGAGCACCGAGCATCCCTCGAGCTTCAAAGCAGTGAGGATGGCGTTGGATCGGGGATGGATGGGGAAACCATCCCGAGGGAGGGGGACGGGGCTGCAGACGCTGTCCCTGCCATGGCACTGGGATGGGGACAAGGGGACAGCGCGTGCCCGCGTCTCCTCGCGCCTCCTGAGCCGCGCTGGGCTCCGGCCAGGTCCCTGCAAACCGAGTTGGGGACTCACACCCCAGCCTCAGCATCACCTCACCCAGAACCGGCCCCACCGGGAAAACCCTCAACTGGATCCCTTGGAGAGGACGGAAGGAAAATTACATGGGAAACGTGGCCGGTGAGCGGCCTGGTCTCGCGGGTTAACACATGGGGTGCTGCCAGGATAATTCCCGGGGCGATACGCTGGCACCTGGCTGCCAGCCGGGAGATAAGGCCCGGGAGGGCGGCCAGGACAGCCGGGTCCCAGCCCCGAGATAGGGTGCTGGGCTGGGAGCCAGGACTCCTGCCGTCTCCTTCCCTTCGCTTCCAGTTGTTTCTCCTCCTCTCCATTGCTCCGCAAGCTGCCGACGGCGGGACGCAGCCCCTTGCTCAAGCCAAGCCCCCACCAATACAATCTAAAGCGATGGGAAAGCTCCAGAGGTTGAAAAAAAAAAGGCAATACTTAATATTTTTAACCTCTAGCAAGCACCCAATCTGTATCGCCCCCGCCCCTGGGAGCTCTGGCCGCTGCAGGTTTGCAGCATCGAGCACCCGATATTTATTTAACTTCCTGCAGTATTAGAACTAATCACTAGGTATTTTCCATCAAAGCTTCATTTTCATCTTAACGTAACTCCATCTGTGCACGCACAGCCGCATCCTGCTGGCTGGGGAGGCGGCTCCGAGGCCGTCGCCTGCACCCGTTTTTGGCAGAGATGGGGGGGTCTGCCTCATGTCCTCTGGGAGCGCAGAGCGGGACACCCGCGTCCCCTTCCCACGGGATCCTCGTTGTGACACAGGGATCCCACCAGCGACGCCATGGCCTGCCCTGGGAGCTCTGAGCCGTCAGCAAAGGCTCGCAAACAACCCGATTCCCAAATAATCGGGCAACAGCTTCCATCGCTCGAGGTGCCAACGCCCCCAGTGTCCCATCACAGCAGAGGTGGCTGGGTGCCACCAAGGACTCGCCCCTGGCGCTGGGTGCAATCCTGATGCCCTGGTACCCTGTTTCCCCAAAAATAAGACAGTGTCTTATATTAATTTTCGCTCCAAAAGATAGTGCTTTTTTACACATATAGGTGCCCGGACACTACTTAAATTGACCTTTTTAATGAACTATTTTTGGAGTAGGGCTTATATTTCAAGCATCCTCAAAAACCCTGAAAAATCATGCTAGGGCTTATTTTCGGAGTAGGTCTTATTTTCGGGGAAACGGGATAGCATCACACCCCCTTCGCCTCCCACCACCGGCTTCTGAGAGCCCAAATCGCAGGGCAGGTGACACCTTTCCCCCCCCCCCCAAAAAAAGTGACTCTTACTGTCTTTGCGGTAGTAGAGGATCTCGAGCTTGCACTCCTCGGAGCCGAGCAGGGCCTGGGTGAGCTGCGCGATGGAGCTCTTGGCGGTGTCGGGGCCGGTGAGGAAGTCGCAGGTGCAGGGCCGCTGCATCACCTCCACGCGCGAGTAGCCGAACATCTCGCAGAAGCCGTCGTTGCAGTAGATGATGGCGCAGTTCTCCATCTGGGCGTTGGCGATGAGGAATTTGCGGTCTGCGGGGAGGCAGGAGGCTTAGGGGGGCAGTGGGGACAGCTTGGGTGGACGGGGGGTGCTTGGGGTTTACGATGCCACCCGCTGTGGGGTTTGTGCAGGGGTGGGGACATGGGTGACGGGTCTGGGTGCTGCCCTGCTCTTCAGAGTGACAAAATTCCTGCAATTTAATGTAAATTGGTGACTATAGGGGACACAAAGCAGGGGGTCCCCAGTAAAGGCAGTTTTTGCTGGGGTGGGTGAACTTGCACAGCATTGACGTCTCGGCACTCGCACGCGGGGACCGCTGCTGTCTAATCTGTCCCCAGGCAGAGGGACGAGCTGCAGCGTCCGTCCCTCCCCAGGAGCTTATCAGGGACCTGAGTTATCTCGGAGACTTCCCACCCTTGCTCAGATTTACTGAAGTCAGGCGAGGGGCGAGAGGAGGAGTGAGCGTGAGGCTCGGCTTCATGGGAAGCCGGGTGAAACCCATCACGCTAATGATTCTCCTAATGTTTTATAGGATAATTGTGCCTTCGGGCTGAAGCTGAAATCCAGATCCTGCTGGGCTGCGTGGTCCCTGTGCTCAAGAAGAAAAGGGTTTAGGTCGAGGAGAGGGGAAACTGAGGCAGGGAGCGGTGCTGCCCTGTCCTCTCTTGGTGCTGCAGCCACCCAGGCCGGGCTGGGGCCGGTCCCGCTGTCACGCTGGGGTGTGCGGCAGCGCTGCCCACGCCATCCAGCCACTTCTGTCCTTATCATGGGGGAGACCCAGCCTAGAGCTTTGATTTGGTTTGATTTTATTTTTTTTTTTCAAGGAGATCAGGGGGTGCTGGGCTGGGGAGGTCCCTCTGTGGGACAGGTTTGCTGGGATGTGACAGAGCTGTGGATGCTGATGCAACGGATGCCGATGCGATGGATGCCGCGCTGCCCCAGCAGCATCTCCCTCAGCGCTTGGCATCAGCTCCGGGCTGGAGCCTGAGCCAGGTCAGAGCAGAGGGTCCATTTGGAAGCTGCCTCCCAGCCCAGACCCCAATTAATCTCCTGGATTACCCAGGAATGGCATCTGCAGCCTGTGTGCTCCAGAGCCCGGCCGCGCTCCAGCCTTGGGAGGAATTTCACCCAAAAGTGGGAGCTCCACACAGTCCTGGGACCTGGTGGGGTGGGGGGACCCCTTCCTGGCACATCGGGGCTCTCCCTAATATCACCTGCAGAGTGAAGATGCCTCCCAGTAAAACCAGTGCTCCCAGGAATGCTGCACTGAAGGTTCCTGCTTCATCCCACCCCGCACCAGCGCTCGGTGGCCCTTCCTGGGTGACCCCCACCCCAGCACCTTTCCCTCTCCCACGCAGGCTGACGCAGGTGCTGGTGCCGCAAACGGCACAAGCCACCGCGGCCAAATGTTTCCCAGTTCCCTCTTTCCTATCCTCCTCAATCCAAATCGCTCTGCCAGCTGGAAGGCGGCACAAGGAGGGGACGTTCCCCCAGAGCCTCCCTCCTGGGGCAAAATCCCCACCTGTGATGAACATTTCCCCATCCATCACCAGCCCCACGGGCCAGATCCAGGCTGGCTGCAGGCTGGGCTGGCGCAGGACAGGATTTACGGGGCTGGCAGGGCGCCGGAGAGAGCGGTGCTGAGCATGGGGGATGTGACCAAGGCCGGGATGGGAAGGAGCTGCAGAGCCAGGTCTCCCTGGGGGTATTTTCACCCCAGATTTGCTTTCTGCCCTGTCCTCACCTGCAGATTTGCCTTTGCCCCCATGGTACCAGGGCTCTGCACCGGCGCTGGGAGGGAAGCGTTGGGCCTCTCCAGCTCCAGCGGGGACTCAGCGGGTGCTGCTGCACCCATGGGAGTGTGGGGGGGGTGAAGGCACCCACGAGCAGGGGAGGACACGCTGCAACGTGACCAGGGTGGGGGGCTGGTTTGGTGTCTCCCAACACCTGTTACACCCCGAAGGTGCCGCGGGGGAGCACGGGGTGATGTTTGGGCAGAGCCCAGTTGGTGCCTGACATGGCAGGCAGGGCGCAGGCAGGGCCGGGGGGGCCTGGCTGCTTCCCCGCTGGCACGCTGTGCCGTGTGCCCCCGCTGCTCCCCAGCCGCCGCTTCCCAGTGCAAGCTGATAGGAACCAGGGACAGTTTTTCTCGCTTCCCGTCCCCAGGGTCACGTCACTCACTGCCGGGGCAGGCGTGACAGCGCTGGGGACGTTTGCCCACCCGGCAAACACCAAAGAGAAAGCACAGCGAGCCGGGGTGGTGGGGGGTGCACAGCACCAGCACCCCACAGCATCCCCCCCGGGCACAGCTGTTGGGTGACCCCAGCCCCCTGTCCCCATCCCCTCGCCCTTGGCTGCGTAGGGGGTACCCAACCCCGTTGGGGTGACCGTACATTGGGAGCGGAGTCCCCGCCACCTCCTCCCCACGGCCCCCACCCAGCCCCACGCAAACCCCAGCGCTCCCCGATGCGCACAAACTCTTCGCTGGATTTGACACGAAAATCAGCCCAAAAATTCATATAAAGGGATTACTCCGAGCAACAGCAAATGGCAACATTTCACCAGGGACGGCTGCCTCCGAGCAGCGCCGAGTTGAAGGCAAACACGCAGCGAGCCCGTCGGCGCTGCCGTTCGCCCCTGTCCCCCAGCCCCGCCAGCCGGGCCCCCTCCCCGCCAGCCCCGGGACCCCCTCCCAGCCCGGGGACCGCGGGGTCCGCGGTGTCCCCAACCCCCGGGGGACCACCGGGCTGGGACCGCTCGTCCCCCGTTGTGCCGCCCTGTCTATAAGTACCCGCGGGGACACTGCCTGGCTGTCGCCCACCCCTCTCCCCCCGCGGGAGAACACAGGGGCGCCTTCACTACCCCGGGGACACCCCACGGGTGGCCCCGCTGTTCCCCCCCCCCGCTTCTCCCCGCTGTTTCCCGAAGTTGGGGGGCTCCCCGCAGCCGCGGGAGCGGGACCGGAGAGGAGGGGGGTGCGGTACTCACTTTGCCCTTCAAATTTGCGGATGATGGTGTCCAGGTAGGTGTTCTGGGGGGCCACATGGCCCCGGCGGACCGGCATCGCTCCGCCGCCCTGCGCGCTCCGGGAGCGGCGGAACTTGCCGCGGGGGCGGCGGGGGAGCGCGGCCCCAGCCCGGAGCGGCTCGGCACGGCCCGGCCCGGCCCGGCACGGCACGGCCCCGCTCCGCCTCACCCCAGGGCTGGCCGAGCTCTGGAGCCCAGCCGGCCCGGGGCTCCCATGCTCCCGGTGGCCGGAAGGGGGAACCCCTCCGCCCGCCCTGCCGCGCCCGGCTCCGGGCGGGGGCGGCCGGGGAGGATGAGGATGGGGAGAGGGGGAGGAAGTAGGGGGAGGACCCGCTTGAAATGGGAGAGAAGATAATAGAATGAAAGAATAAGTGTAGAAACCCCCCAAAGTGCTTAGTCACCGCTGCCCCGGCCCGCCCGAGGCTCCGGGGGAACCGGCAGCAGCAACAGCTGCCGGCCGGGGAGACGGTACCGCCCCCCCGTGGAGCCCCCCGGGTCTCCCCGGTGCCCCCCCCGGGGTCCCTCGGCACCGCCTGGCACCGGCCCCGCAGGCTGGGGGTGCTCGGGGATGGAACGGGGGGGTGGGGAGCAGGTGGGTGCTGGGGGTGCGGGATTTGGGGGGCTGGGACAAGGGGTGCTGGGGGGGGATGGTGGGGTGGGCTCTTGGGGTGCTGGGACAAAGGGTGATGGAGGGGGAGGAGAGGGGATCCTTGGGGGGCTGGGAGAGAGGGTATTTGGGGGGATGGAGGTGAGGTCCTTGGGGTGCTGGTGCAGAAGGTAATGGGAGGGATGGAGTGGGGGGTCCTTCAGGTGTTGGGGCAAAGGGTGCTGGAGTATTGGGGTGTCGGGGCAGGACGCTGTGCTGGGGATGGGGGGGTTGGTGGGGGTGCAGGTGAAGGGCTCTGGGGGCGCTG
>VWYH01011072.1:51123-88907 GCA_013399365.1 Pampusana beccarii | reverse complement strand
TGTCTGTGGGTGCAAGGGTGCAGAAGCAGAGGAGAGGGTGCTGAGGGGTGCAGGGTGCGGAGGAGGGGGTGCAGCACGGGAGAGGGTGCCGGTAGGCGCGGGGGGGGGCAGAGTAGGGGGTGGCGGGGGATGCAGGAGGAGAAAGATGGGGTGCAGGGGGACGGAAGAGAGGGTGCAGGGCTGAGGTGCTGGGGGTGCCGAGGAGGAGGTTTGGGGGGTCCCGGTGGGTTCCGAGGGGTCCCGGGGGGGTCCCGGGGGCGGGGCCCAGTGCCCGGCGCTGTCCACTCGCCGCGGTGCTGAAAGACCCGACGGGCGGGGGGGCTGGCTGCTTGTATAGGGGGGCTTGGCATGGGGGGGCCCGGTCTGGCACAGGGGTCTGTGGGCACGGAGGGTCCCTGGGAGACACGGAGGGTCCGGAGGGTCCTGGGGGCTCAGGGGGACACACGGGGTCTGGGGGGGTCCTGGAGGCTCAGGGGGACATAGAGGGTCCAGGGGGTCTCGGGGTTCTGTGGCCACAGAAGGTCCCATGGGCTCTGTAGGGCAGAGGGGTCCCGGTGGGTCCCCAGGTCTCTGTGGGACAGGGGGGTCCCACCACAGTGCTGCGCTGCCAGGGCAGCTGTTCATCCCCAGCCCCAAGTTCAGCTCTTCTGCCCACCCCTCCGTGCCCCTCAGAGGTGAAGGCCACGGGGACCAGCTCCCTTTCCTTCCTGAGTAATCTCCTCCGGCCGGCCCTTTTTCCCTGGGCCCCCTGCTAAGGGCAGTGTCCACTAAGGGGCTTTCCATTATTATTTTGTTATGCACGATTTTTCAGGCATGAAATTGGTCTAAGAGGATTATGGTCCATTATCATCAGCAGGAGTGTTTTGCTGGGATTTTCAATTAATATTCCAGTGCACCTCAGCAATACACATGGGGACCAGGCCATGCCCATGGGGCGTTTGACCCACAGAGTTGCCCGCCAGAGTTTCCTCCTGTCCCCGGGCCAGCAATGCAAGTGGATGAGCAAAGGCAGCTGCCCTGCAAGCCCATTTCAGAGCCCTGGTACTGCTTTTATCTCCGTCTTGCATAGGAGTCAGCCTTCCCCAGCAGAGAAAAACTTGTTCTATTGTTGAAGAGGGTGAAAAACCCATTATCTCCCCCTATCCACTCTGCACGCTGCCTCTGCCATGATTTACTGCGAGTCGTGGAGGATGTTTTGCTCTATATTACACAGATGCGGCTTAATAGCATGGGGGAGGGAGAGGGACACGGTGTCCAGGCTGCTGCCTTCTCTGTTTTCTTGTTGATATACTGGGTGACTCAAGGGAGACAGCTTTGTGCCGCAATTTCCTCGCTAGAAAATAGAGATGCTGGTCACTCAACCTTGTGAAACCGCGCTGAGATTCCTGGATGACCAGTTCTGCAAAGGAAGGCAAACTATTATGACTACAGCTAATATGATCGTAATTATGATTATTAATCACCAAGCAGTCAGGATTTAAGGTTGGCCCCCTGCCCTCCTCTCATCCCATAAATCAGCCCGGGATGTTCACGGACACGTCACGTGGACACGGATGTGTCTGATGATAAGGCCACGTGCCGGCTCGCAGCCCCCCCAGCGGGGAATGGGGCTGCGGAGGGGAGCGCAGAGGCACCGGTGGGGTTTTGGGCATGGGACACAGCACAGCCCTGGTGCCCCCAGCCCCTCTGCCAGGGCTGTGGGGTGACCCAGGAAAGCTTGTCCTGCTCTGGCCATGGCAGTGGGACCACTTTGATCCTCCCGTCTCTGGCCGGAGAGTCCCATCCCATCATGTGGCTGGTGGAAGAGCCCCTCTGACCAACCCTTTGCCTCATGGAGCCCTCGCAGGTGGAGCTTAGTCACGTCATTCCCTTCACTTTAGTATTAATTGAGCTCCAGGAGAACCCCCCAGTGCCCCCATGGCTCTTCCAACCCCTCTATGGCTCTCCCAGTGCCCCCATGGCTCTTCCAACCCCTCTATGGCTCTCCCAGTGTCCCCATGGCTCTCCCAGTCCCCCCACCGCTCCCCCAGTCCCTCCCAGCACATCCCAGCAGAGCCGGTTCATCCACGAGGCTGCCGGTCCGTGCCCTCCTTGCCCTCAGAGCATTTTCTGCCCAGACTTCTTTCGATTTTCTGGGTCTTAAGCATATGTTTGCAGTTAATCCTGTGCTTACATTTTATCCCAAACAGGAAGAATTGGGGTCTCTGGGCAAATTCTCCTGCTGTTCAAGGCAGCTGAAGGGCTCCCTCTAATTCAACTGAGCAATAATCCTCTCTCTCCTTGCCCTGCTCTCCTCCTCCTCCTCCCTCCCTCAGTTCTTTCCTCCTCCTCGGGCGTTTTTGAGGTTTCGCTCCTTTCCCCTTCCAATCCTTCCTTCTCACACCCTGGGAAATTGGTGGGAAACCACCCGATTTCCAGGACAAATGAGCCCCGGGTGCTTTCCAAGGGTGTCCTCCCCCTCCCCGCTCCTGCAGCACAAGTGCGTAAAGAGTCACGGGGGAGCACAGGGAATTATGATCTGCGCAGGGATTTATCACCCACCTGGCGAGGGGCTGCCCCGGGCAGGTGCGGGAGTGTCGGGCGAGGGGGTTACAGCCATGAAATGGGGTGCGGATTTGGGGCGGGAGGTGCGGGATGGCGGGGACGGGCGCCCGCTCGAATCCCAGCACGGCAGCTGCCGGCTGGCGCTTGCCGGGAGAAATGTTTGCCGACCGAGGGACGGCATTTCTCCACATTTCTGTAATTAGAGCCGCACTGCAAACACAGCCGGCGAGGGGGAGACGGGGCTGTCACGGTCCCCAAAGCTGCCTGCAGCCACCAGGGCTGTCCCCAGGCAGTTTCGGGTGTCCCGGCTGCTTGGCACAGCTCGTGCGCCGGCTTCGCCCTTCAATTCTGGAGGATGCTCCAGGGATGTGACAGCGGAAGGAGGAATTTGGGCTGTAAAAGGCTTTTGCAGGGAGAAGGATGCTCCTTGTCCTGGCTCCCTCCTCCGCCACACCGCTCCAAATCCTGGTGTTATTTTTCCAGCCTTTCACTCTTTGTTTGCTAAGTATAAAAACAAAACAAAACAAAACACCCCAGACAAACAACAGCGAAATGTGCAGCCGAAATTAACCCTCATCACCCTGGGCTTTCTGCCACGCCACCCCAGGGGAGGCCCCTGCAAACCTGGGAAGGACTCGGTGACATTAAACCAAGTCACGGATGTTATTCCCCAACAAGGGCCACGTCCCACTCGGAAGCAACAGGAAAAACGGCAGCGACTGATCTTGGTTACTTTTTTCGGGGGGGGTGGTCTTTTGGGTCCCCAACTTGCCCATCACGTCCCAATTCACCTTTATCCCCCCAGTTCCCACCACCGCTCCCACACCCCTATGACACCTCTGCTGTCCCCTGGGACCCCCCTACACCACCTCCCCTATGTCTCCTGCCCAGGGTGGCCCCCACTGATGGCCCCCGGCCTCTGCCAAGCTGTGGCTGCACATTTCCAGGCGCTCCTTGTCCCCGGGGAAGGGGAATGTGAGGAACGCGGCCCCGTGCACCCTGCCTGGCCACCCGCCGGCTAAGAATAGACCCGGCTTGGCTGGGCCCCCACCAGCGCCGAGGGGCCACGGGGTGTGGGAACCCCCCCAGCTGCCTTCCCGTGGCGGATAATGAGCCTAAAAATATAGGGAAACCTACAAAATGGAAACCTAAAAAAATAGAACCTTAAAAAAAAAAAAAGGGGGGGGTGGGGTTCTGCAGTGCCAAAAGGGTCCCCAGGCTGGTGGAGGGAACCCAGGGTGCTTCTTGCTTTAAATTTGTGTGGGTTTTAAGGAATTCTCCTCTGTAGGAGCCTTATGTATGGGCAGGGTGTGCAGGGCAGCCCCCACAAGCCTGGGGTACCTGCTGCTTCCCGAGCTCCCTGTCGAGGAGTTCTGTGAATTGAGGAGGAATCTCCTCTTCTGCTCTTTTCCTTTTTATTTTTTTTTTCCCCCTCTGTTTTTTCTCCTTGGGGAATAATTTTGCTAAGCCTCCTAATTTCAGCAGAAAGCATGATGCGGGAGCCAGAAGGCAGCAAAAGCTCTCCAGATGTTATCGCAACGGGGAAGGGGAAATCATCCTCCGTTTAAAGGTACCTCGTAAAACACTGCTGCCAGCTCGGCAGAGCCCCGCAGGCACCAGCAGGCTGACATTGCCGTGAAAAGCGTCACCTCCTCCCCTCCAGCAGCTCTATTGAAGGTCGAGGTGGGACCTTCAGCCTCTCCATGGGTTGGGTGTAACCCTGTGTCCTGCCCCAGCTCCTGGGTGGAACCTCGGACCTGTGCTGGAGGTGACCTGGTGTCTGTCCTCTCTGTTGCGTGGACCTTGGGCCTGTTTTGAAGGTAACCAGGTCTCCAGCTCTGTCATCTGGATGGGATGTGGGCTTGGGTTGTCTCTCTATCTTTGGCCAGGAGATCACAGCACAGTGCACACACCACCCACCCTTGTAGCGGCGTCCGGTGTCCATTCGTAGAACTGTAGAATCATTTTGGTTGGAAAAGCCCCTCAAGATCGAGTCCACCCATTCCCCCAGCCCTGGCACTGCCCCATGTCCTGAGAACCTCATCTCCATCTGTCCAACCCCTCCAGGGCTGGTGACTCCAGCACTGCCCTGGGCAGCAGTTCCAGGAGAACTAGGATTCTAGGAGACGGTCAGATTCTAAATGGGTTCTCTGATGTCTATTTAGGGCTGAGCTTGTGTTGCCATCCCTGAGTGTTCAGTGTGGATATATTTTTCTTCCTCCAGAAAGCAATTTTCACGAAACTTCTAGAACTTGATGGTCTTAGAGACCTCTGTTCCTCCAGTAATGGGGCAGAAAGGAGCCGTGGGGCTCAAAACTTCCCGGTGAAGAGCTGAGCTGGATGGAGCACACCTGCACCAGCCGCTTTCCCAGCCTGAAAATACACTTGGCTTCAACCCCAGCTCTCACCGTGCCAGGTCTCTGCTGTGCAAGCATCGCATTGCCGGGGAAGGGGGAGAGGATAGCGCCTGGTGTGCTGGGATATAAAGCAGACACACCAGGGTATGGCCATGGGAAGAACGTGGGGTGAGCGCAGGCGGCCAGGTTGGCTGCAGAATGACGAGCGGTGGGGCTTTCACCTCCCCGTGGGCATGCTGTGATGGGAGGAGGATTGAAAACAAGCAAAAACCAGAGCGTGGGTGGACAGACACCTGCCTTCTGCGCCTTCCCCGGGTGCAATGAGCCTCTCTCGGGCCTCAGTTTCCCCATGACCAGGGGCAGAGGTCATCGGATGGGAGGGGGACTGGTGGATCCCAGATCTTCTCATTTCCCCTGCTGCTCCGGGCTGCAGCAGATCCCGGCTCTGTAAGGCTGCAATTATCCCCAGCCTGGGATTAGTTTTGCACCTAATCACTGCAGAACAAATAGGAAGTTTTATTTACAGAAGGAAGAGAAAGATGGGGAGGAGGAGGGGGAAAAGCCTCAAGCGTGGCTGATCCCAAGATAATCAGGAGCTGGAGGCGATCGCTGACCTCTGAGCCCCCCCAGCTCTTACATAAAACGTCATTCCTGTGCTGGAACCACAGCAGCCATGAGCTCCAGCCCTGTCTGAGCTTTGGCTTGGTGACCCCCCAAGGCTTTGAACAATTTGAGCCTGGACTTTAGGGATTTCTGGCCCCAATTTAGCCCCTTCTTTAGGCATGTGCTCCACGAGCTGTCAGCTGCGATGGGAGCCACGGTTTAGGGGCAATGGGGATGCTGAGCTATCATGGTGAGGATGGGGAGGTTGGGTCCTGCAGGTGTGTCACCCCAAAGCCAGGTTGGTCCACAGGGCCTTGTGGTTGCAGTGGCTTGGGCTGGCAGCTCCATCCCATTGAGAACCGAACCCACCCGCAAGAAGGAGCCGAGCTGCTGCTCTGGGGGTGACAAGACATGGGTTTATTTTTCATCCATGCAAGCGTACAGCCCGGGAGTGGGGAAACCAGTGGCTGGAATGTGCTCCATCCCTCCCCAAACCGCTCTCTGTCACTTGGAGTCCCTGTGGCTTTGCCCGCAGGTTGGAGATGGCTGATGGGTGCCCAGGCTGGACCAGCTCTCGGCCCTGGGTGCAGGGGCAGCCCGTGACGGCTCCGTGCCTGCCGGTGCCTGAATTTCTCTTCCCCTGATGCAGACGTTGACAAATAAATAGCTCTTTTCTGTTTTGGCTCTTGCATAGTGGAGAAAAAAACAAACGTCTGACCTGACTGGAGAGAGGAGTCCTGGGCTGTGGAAACCCATGGCTTCGTTGGCAAATGTGCCCATGGCATCGCTGCCAGCCTGCCCCAATGCCCATGCTTGCACCCTGTCCGTGCTCCCTCGCTGCCTCATTTCAGTTCCATTTCTGAGCTGGACTTGAAGGCCTTTCTCCTGGCTAAGAAGAACTTGACGCCCAAGAAGATGGTGGTGACCAGGAAGACGAGTGCCAGGGCAAGCAGGACCCAGCCGCCCGCTGTGGCTTGATTGCTGGCCAGGGACATGCCCAGGAAATCGGTTCGGTCGGCTTGGGCTGGAAAATGGAGAAATAAGGGACGTAGTTGGTACCGGTGGCTCTGGGTTGGGATGCGCTGGGTCACCAGCTCTCCCTTCGCTGGTCTCTTGGATGCTGTGCCCCCTTTAGAATCAGCTCCATGGGAAATCAAGGGGAAGCATCCAAAAACCTTGCGGTTTTTGGGGTGGCCAAGGAGCATCAAGACGGCTCCACCTCTCCCATGTGCCCCATCCTGGCAGTAGCGAGGGCTGAGCTCTACCCCACCATGGACCCGCTGTGCTTGGCTGAGCTCTTTGTACCTGCGTAAGGAGTCCAGCTGTACTCAGGCCAGCCCAGGACCTCCCCGTTCTTCTCGTTCTCCTCCACCAGCCACGTCATGAGTGGCTCGAAGTAGCTCAGCAGGGCATCAGCTGACATGTTGGGCTGCCCCGTGATGAGCTGCATGGCTTCGGGCCACGGCTTGCTGAAACCCAGCTTCAGGGCCTCCCTGTGGCAGGAGAAATGGGCCCCAGTGAGTTCCCCATCACCCCCTCGGCCACCAGCCCTTCCCTTTTCCCCAGGGTTTGAGGCTTTTGGTGTCAGCACCCCTGGGTGCTGTCGGTGACCCCAGAGCACAGGGAAAGAGGTTTTGCTTGGGGAAAAGGGGGAGTTTACATGATGTAAAGCCCTTCAGTGAATCCAGCCTGATGCAGAGAAGTTCTTGGGTGAAAGGGTTAATTTTGCAGGAGCTTTTCTTGAAGCAAGGGGGGGTGTTTTCCCTAAGGAACTGGGGGCTGCAGAGGAGGATGAGGAGGAGGAGGGAGGGAGCCTTCCCCCTGCCAGGGTTCCAGCTACCATCTAGTGGCAGCTTTTGCAATCACAGCCCCAGCACCCAGCCCAAGGTGCCCCTTCCAAGAGGTTCCCCCCTGTTTGCACCCCAGAGCATCCCACACCGGGGTAGGGAGGGGATGGATGACCAGGGGCTGTGGTACCTCCTGTCTTGCTGGGCTGGCTAGGAAGGTATTTGGGGACACAAGTATCTTGCCCACACACCTACCCCAAGAGCTTCCCAGCCTCCTTGGACTGGTAGATGTCACACGTGTGCAGGGGACCCGTGTGCCCTGCTGCCGCACAGAGCGCCTGGTGGAACTGGAACTGGATCACGAAGCTGACGAAGTACCTGGTATGGGGTGGAGAGGGGTGAGGACGTGGGAATTGACTCTGCTTGTGGCTGTGCAAGGGATGATGCGGTCCCCCTCATGCCCTGGTTGTACCCTCCCAGTCTGGAGGAGCATCGCTGGCTTTGGAGCTCCACCTGAATCAACTCAGTCCAACCTGCCATTGGCTTTTCTCCTTTATCATGTGTTTTATGGCTGCCTGGGTGCATGAACCCATCCTCCTCAGCTAGGGAGAAATTCACCCAAATCCTTCCTGTCTGAGGTTCTGCCAGGGTCCCTGGAGCTACCAGACATCCTCAGAACAACCAAGTATCCCACCAGCCATTAAACAAGGTGCCATCTCTGACATCTGAACCGCAGATCCTGCTTCTGTGTCCAAGCGGTGTTTCTCCTGCCCCAGCCCTGCATACTCACCTGATGTAGGGGACATTGGCAGGGATGTGAAACTTTGCCCCGGGGTCAAAGTCATCTTCAGACCTTGGTGTTGGTGGGCATAGACCCTGATACTTCATCCTGGGCCAGAGAGGGAGAATTAGCCCAGCATGGGGAGGAGAAGATGGGGTAAGGTGGGAGTGCACATAGCAGAGGTGTGAGGACAGAGTGAGGGGTTGGATATCCCGTTGTGTCCCATTACAGCCAACTGGACCATGGAGGAAAACAGTGGGACAATGGTCCTTGCACCAAAGAGGGGTTTGAATTCAAGCACACCTGAGATTCCACCACTGTTGGTTGTACTCGTCCTCCTTGATCCGTCCATCAAACACCTTCCAGCGCCACTGGTCCATGAGGTACCCAAAGGGCAGGAAGGCAATTTTGTCCAGGGCGACGCTCATCAGGTAGTTAATGTCACTTTCTGTGCAGGGTGGGGAGGTGTGAGCAAGGCTGTACCCACCTCTCCACCCCGGATGGGTCATTCTGCCCAAGAGCAGAGTGTCCCCATCAGGTTTGTGTCCCTGACCCCTTTGTGGTGTGGTGCTCTCCCGCCAGCTCACCTTGGTTTTCCGTGACTTGGTCCAGCAGATTGATGCTGTGCAGGTGCTTGGGGGTAGAGACGGACAAGGCCATGACATCTCCAACGGCCTCATGGAAGCCAGGGTTGGCCCCATCACGGAATGAGATGGGCTGGTCCATGTACTGCAGGAAGTACTGGACGTGACCCATCTCATGGTGCACCGTGATTAGGTCGTCCATGTTCACCACGGTGCACTGCTTGATCCTGGACATGCGGGGTGGGAGGAGAAGTGAGGGCAATGCTGGGGTGAAAATCTCCAAGAACGACCACAGCCCCTTGAGCTATTTTTCCCTTTGGCCTCCCTTTCCATGTGCCCCCTGATGTCAGGCTGGACTGGTCCTTTTTCATTGGATCAGTATTTCTATTTTCTCCTGCATCTCCTGCTGCCCTTGCCTGTTCCCTGTCCCTGTTCACCAGGTTTTCCATTCTCCATGGCAGGGAAAGCATTGATTGCCCTCCATCCACCATGAGATCTCCTGCCAGCAGTATCTTGGGTACCAGTTGCAATGCCATAGTGGGGCTGCCACAAGCACAGGGCAAGAGACATTGTGGTGACATTGGGCCACATGCCCTTACTCTACAAAGACACTGCTATCTGCCCCAGCTGGGGCCACCACTTGCTCTCCCATGGGCACCTGAAGTCCTTGCGGTTGTAGAAGTCCCAGGCCGAGGCGTGACACACCACCTCCCGCCCATCTGCCGGCTTCTCGATCATGGACTTGTCCCAGAACTCTTGCGGCATGGGGATGAGGCCCAGAGAGGTAAAGAAACGGTCTGACTCTTCAAACATCTTCCTGGGTGTCCAGCCCTGGGAACAGAGCAGACAGAGGACCTGGTGAGGGCCAACGGGGGATGCTGGAGGTGCCGGAGTTGGGAAGGATGGGAAGCCAGTGCCAGCCTTGTTCCTTTGGGCAGGGGAGATCTTTGGGGGCATCTAGAGCTGGATCCAGCCCTTGGAATATCCAGGTGGGGAGAGAATACAGATGAGCCATGGAGGCTTTTGGCAGCACCAGAGCATTTGAGAACACGGATAATGGCAATGACCAAAGTGTGCTGTGTCCAGAGCAACCTGGAGAGGCACTGACCTGTTGTTTCATGGCTGGGGTGGCATCCACCTTGGTGGCATCCGGGAAAGGTATCACCAGGTCAAAAATGCTGGACCATGACTGGGCCCACATGTTGCCTGGGAAGGACAGGAAGACAACGGCATGGCAGGAGGGAGATGGAGAGAAGAGCAAAGTCAACCAGTTACTCCTGACTCCTGCATGAAGAGGATCACCCTGCCTGGTCCCTGCCTGCACAAGGGTGATGGGAGCAGGACCCTGTCCATGCAGGAGTGGTCAAGTCATGCTGGTGCAGACTGGCTTCTCCAGACTCTTCTCATGGGACCTTGGCCCTTTGGCCAGAGCTGAACAGAGACTAACCTCAACTCTTGGCATGACTTGGAGCCAGCTGTGCCTGGTGGGAGACACGGTTCTGCTCGAGGGCCTAGCGAAGCCCTTACCTAGCAGGTGAGCAGGGATGGGACCCTTGAGGTTTACGTGCTCTGCACCATACTTTTTGTATAGGGCTCGGCGTACGTAGGCATGCAGGTTGAGGTACAGGGGCTGCAGCTGCAGGTACAACCTCTCCAGATCTTCCTCGAAGGTGGAGGTCTCATACACGGATCTCCAGTAGGCCCCGTTGTCCGTGTAGCCTGCGTCAGGGAAAGAACAGAAGCTGTTAGACACTCCTTCTTGGGCAAGAGTCTGTCTTGCTGCTCAACCACCCTAGGTCCCTCCGTATCCACAAGTCAGTGGATCTCATGGGAGTTGGTGGGACCCTCCATGCCCTCGATATTTTGGCCTTGAGTTGGACAATCAGCCCAATCCTCTGCTCACAGGTTGTTAAGACCATAGAGTGTCTCTAAGGGAGTGGAGCACTGACCATTGAGCACAGCTGCCTTGTTGCTCAGTTCTACATATCGCTTGTAGTCGTTCTTGATCTTCTTCCCAGAAGCATCCCGCCAGCCCTTCCAGGCAAAGAGAAGCTCATCATAGTCCCGTGAGGTGGCCATTATGTCTGTGAGGTCTGAAGAGAGAGCAATGAAGCCAAAGTGATGCTGCTGGATGGGCTGGACTCATGTAATGCTGCTAGACCCAACGTGTTGCTCAGGGGCCGTAACAGAGGAGGTAGGAAGGCCCCTTCATGACCTTACTCCATGTCCCTATTAAAAAATCCCTCCTTTCTGGGCCTGTTGCAGATGACTTGCTGGACATCCTGACAGATCTTACCAGGATCCAGGGGGTGACAGATTTTGTTCTCTCTGCAGACCTTGGCTACGCTGTATGTAGTCTCCATGTCTGAGAGGAGGGTGTTGTACTGCAAAGAAAATCAGGCCACGTGAGCTGGTTATCCTTGCTCCTGCCCTCAGGGAATGTCACAGCCTATTGAGATGTCCCCAGGGGTTTTCCTCTGGTCCCTTACAAGGCCAAGTGTGACCCCAAATGGAGGCAAAGTGGTGTCCATACAGGAGGGACTGGGGCCAGCAAGCAACATGCCATTGCCACCCAAGCAACCAGGCCCCACTGCAGCCTGGGATGGGCAACCTTGGAGTGGGAAACCCTGGAGACAAGGATCTTGGTTTTGTGTAGAAGGTACCAAACTATCACCTTGTTGAAGGGCAGGGGGTGTGATTTCCTAAAAGCTGGGAGAAGCCTGTGGGCACACAGGGCAGAGGATAGGGACACACCATCCCTGCTCTGTCCCCTTGCAGCTCACCTCCTTCAGCTCATCCTCAGGCAGGGCTGCTCTCTCAATGACACTCAGCTTCTTGAGGATGCGTATGACACTTTGGTCCTGGAAGTCGGAGGTGTCGAACTCCCTGGCCCTCATGCCGTACTCCAGGGTGTGCTTGGACATGGCCAAGTTCTTCTCCAGCTGCAAGTGCGGGAGGGAACACAGAGGAGTTACTTCGAGGAGATCCCTGAGACACAGGGACCTGGTATGCCATGTCTGACAACCTCCCCATGGCTGCCCTTGTGGGTATCTCATCTCATGATGAGGGTTTCCACGGAAGAGGCACCTCCTGGGTGAGAAGGTTACTCCTTGGCTAGGGGCAGAGGCTGCCCTGGTTTTCAGAGCTCATCTGAAACATGCCCTGGGTGCCTGCCTTGGCTGTCACCTCTCCCCACACAACCGCAGGGTCATTCCCATACCATGATCTCCTTGTTGTAGTCCGTGATGTTGGTGTTGTAGGCCCAGGATGCCTCAGTGTAGGCATTCCACACCACCTCAGCCGTGCTGTTGTACTCGGCCAAGAACTCTTTAGCTTGTGCTTCATCTGCTATTTTGTCTAGAGGAGGAGATAAACGGGGAAAGAGAAAGGGAGTCAGGAGAGTCTTTCTCTTTGCAAGAGCACCACCCCACGGAGAAACCACAGTTGAGCTTTTCCCAGAACTGCAGGTCTATTGAAGGATACCATAACTGGGGAGTGGGTTGAGCCAAGAAATGGGGGCAGAGGGGCACTGCTGGGGTGTTCTATTGGACAGGGGATGGGATAATGGGACATGCTGCATGCCCTAGACCCTCCCACTTCGGCAGAAAGGATGACGCTGAAGACAGATGTCCTGTCACGCCATGGTTGATGGCATTACTACAGCAGCAGGGCCATGGCTTCAGACAATGGTACGTCAAGAGGTTGGTTAATGGCACCCTGCAGGACATCATGTGGAGATGGTTATTTCTCTTTGCTGGCATGGTGACCTCCACCACCTACAGCAGAGACCTCCCCAACACTGTCCCACCTCAGGGTTAGTGATGTCCCTTGGGACATCTCTTCCTGCCCATCCCCAGAGCCAGGATGGAGCTGCAGCCTTACCGATGCCTTCAGGGTAGCCTTCAGGGACAGGGGGACGCCAGTCGAACTCGGGCCAGCCCAGCACCTCATTGGTCTTGTTATTCTGCTCCTGAAGCCACTGGGTGACAGGGCTGAAGTATTCCAGGAGCGCCCCAGCATCCATCTTGTCCGTGCCAGTGAGGTTGAAGAGGATTTCCTGCCATGACTTGGAAGACCCAGCTTTCAACACCTCCCTGCAGAGGGGTGGGACAGCAAGAGCCAGCATGAGGCCAGGGGATGGATGGGAGAAAAGTGGTGATGGTATCTCAGCATCGCAAGGGCTGGAGATGTTATTTCTGAGTGGGACATGAACCTGGGAACTGCCTCTGAAGCCCCCCATCTGTCCTGCATATGGGAATGAGGACTCCCCACCACATACTTATGCAGTTGTTAACATCCAGGGAGGCAACAGGAACCAAACGTGCTTTAGTGACCTCCTGTCTGGGTGGGAGCTCATGACAGTGACTATAGCAGTGCTCTGGTGAGGACCACTCACCCCACCCCAGTGCTTCCCTGTATTTCCATCCATCCATCCATCCATCTATCCATCCATCCATCTATCCATCCATCCATCTGCAAAGCTATTTCTCCAGCCATCTCCACAGCCACTTTTCCTTCCTTCCTTTCTTCTTTCTTTCCTTCGCGCACCACCAGCTTCCACGCACACATCTCCCCGTGGCGATTGTCCCGACCCTCCTCTGTCCCCACCTGAGTTTGGCTCCGGCTTCTTTGGACGTGTAGATGTCACAGGTGTGCAGGGGGCCGTTGTGGTTGGCTGCCTGGCACAGCGCCTTGTGGAACTGGAACTGGAGGATGAAGCTCACAAAGTACCTGCCGAGGAAGCCCATGAAGGTAAGCGCTGGGGACAAACGGAAGCAGAAATGTCCTAGGGTGGCGAGAAGGCACCGGGGCGCATGTTGCTCCCCACTATTTGTGGTCCCAAGTGTTGGATAGTCTGTGTCTTGAGCAGGAGTGACACATCCCAGTCCCTTGCCCGTAGAGCTGAGCCCCAATTCCACCTGCTCCCCAAGACCTCGTCCCCTTGCCAGCAGCTCCTCTACCTGATGTAAGGGGTGTTCCCAGGGATGTGGTACTTTGCTCCAGGGTCAAAGTTGCTTTCATTCCTTGAAACTGGAGGGCAGATACCCTGGTATTTGGTTCTGCAGACAACAGAGAAAAAGAGTGTGAGGGAAGAAATCTACACAATTAGAGTATGCTTCCATGTATTTCCATCCATCCTTCCACCCACCTACTCGTCTACCCATCTACCTATCTATCCATCTATCTATCTATCTATCTATCTATCTATCTATCCGTCCATCCGTCCATCCCACCTCCCCATCATTCTCCAACCACCTCCATGGCTACTTTTTCTCTTTTTTCCTCTCTTTCTCCTTTCCTGTCTTCCATCCTTGCACACCCCCAGCTTCCACACCCCCACCCACCCCTGCTGACCCTACCTCAGATACCACCAGTCGTAGTTGTAGCGGCTGGGGGGCGTGCGGCCATTGAACACGTTCCAGCGCCACTGGTCGATGAGGTAGCCAAAGGGCAGGAAGGCGATCTTCTCCAAGGCCATCTTCAGCAGGTAGTTGATGTTACTCTCTGCATGAAACAGAGCCTGAACCAGGTTGGGAAGGAGTCTGGCTGGCCAGCACTATGTTCACCAGACTTTTTGTGGGCAAGAGGGCGAGCAGATCTAGATGAGAAATGTGGACAGCATTTCAACATCTGCTTTTGCTCTCTAGCCAAAGCTGCATAGGGCACAGGAGGTTCTTCTAGATGCAGCTCCTGCTTGGGGTAACATGTGCCCTTCTACAGAGTAGGGACAACAGGAGTGATAATTGTGGTGTTCCTTTGGCTCTCAGAGTGAGGAGGTCTCTAGTGAGCACAAGTCTAGTGGTTCCCTCTTCACACATTCACCCTAGGGGACTCAGGGTGAAGGGGCTTTGGTCTGCACAGCTGTCACACCACTGCAAAGGTCCTCATGGCTTGGACCAAGAGCTGGGGTCAACGTTGGGACAGTCACCACCATATCATAGAAAGCACAGGAGACAGTGACATCTGCTTTCCCTTTCACCACAAGGAGATCTGGGGAAGGAAGGTTGGAAAACAACCTGCTGGAGACCCATCTGGAGCTGTGGGGTCAGAGGGGGGTTGGCAGCACTGCCCTGAGGGACTGTTGGCTGCCATCACCGTGGCGGCACGGCTGCCAATGGCCGGTTAGTCTGGTAGCGATGCCTTGAGGCCGGGACCATCTGCTCCATGGTGTTTACGCAACATCGGCCCAAAGCCCTTGGCTGCTGCCACGGCTTCCCCGTCATGAAACATATTTAACGACAAGGCAGGAGGATCCCGGGATTGTTCCTCCTCCGCAGAGCAGACGCTTGCGGCAGGAGTCTACGAACGCTTGTTTTCCACTGCTGCCGTCTGCTTTGACGTGTTGGCTGAGAGACCTTGCGAGGGGGAGAGACTCTTGCCAAGCCGGGCAGTGCCCTGTGGTGACAAGTCCTCCTCCACTGTGCTGGCTGGCAGGCAATGTCACCCACTCACTGTCCTCGTGTCACCTCCGCAGAGCTACACCAAGAGCTCCTGGGATGGATGTTTCTTGGTGAGGGAGAGGGGCAACGCCTGAAAGGTGAAAGCTGATCAAGAACCAAGCTGCTGTTTTCAAGTTTGGGGCTCTGATGGAGAAGGAAAGGGCACAGACAAGCTCTGAAGAACACCTCTCCTGCCCTTGGGGGTGAAAAGGATGGAGTCATGAAGGATCCTACGTGGACCCATGGAGCCAAGATGAGGTTGTGCATGGACCCGTGGAGACAAAGTGGATCCTGCATGGACCCATGGTGACAAGAATGGTTTGTATATGGAACAAAGCATGGGTGGAAGGCACACAACCAGCCATAAGGTCTTGCCTTCTCTGGGCTGTGTTACCAGACTGTAGCCCTCTCTGGCATGTCCCAAACCCTTTCTGGTGCCACGGGCAGTGCCTGAGCCCTCCAGGCCACCCAGCTCCCCAGGGCCGCTGCCGTACCTGTGTCCTCGGTGGCACTGCTGAGGAGACCAATTTTCTGGAGGTGGCTAGGCGTGGAGACAGACAGGGACATGACATCTCCGATGGCCTCGTGGAAGCCAGGGTTGGCCCCGCTGCGGAAGGAGACGGGCTGGTCCTTGTACTGCAGGTAGTACTCGACGTGGCCCATCTCGTGGTGCACCGTGAACAGCTGCTCCATGGTCACCGCTGTGCACTGCTTGATCCTGACAGGTGAAAACAGCGTTGTCTGAGCTGGGTGAGGAACCTCATCTGCCTGGGAAGGACCCTCCACAGTCCCCGAGAGGGTGGCAGCACCCCACGGAGAAGCGAAAGACCCAGTGGAGGGGAAAGCAGGACAGCATGGTGCCCCAAGACCTTACCCCAGAAGGTGGCAGATTGGGCCACACAACCAGGCTTGGAGTGGCCAAAATGGTGACCACCAAGGGGGATGGAGGAGGGTCTCACCCTGTAGCCCCTACATGCCCCCACGCACCTGAAGTCCTTGCGGTTGTAGAAGTCCCAGGCCGAGGCGTGACACACCACCTCCCGCCCATCCGTTGGCTTCTCCAGCATGGACTTCTCCCAAAACTCGGGGGGCATCTCCAGCAACCCCAGGGAGGTGAAGAACTCCTCCGAGACCCGGAACATACGGGTGGCGTTCCAGCCCTGGTAGGCAGCAGGCAGGAGGTTACAGCTGAGGAAGGGGCTGCCCACGTGCTGGACATCACCTCTGATGCTCTCCCAGCACCATGGGGTGTAAGGTATGAGAAACCACACCCATGGGGTCAATGTTATGAACAAGCTTTGGCCAACACCCAATTTTTTGTCCCCCCGCTGCCACCAGTGAGTCCCTCAGCCCATCACCTGCTGCACCATGGTGCTCGTGACATCGAGGTTGGGCTTCTCAGGGTATGGGACCATCAGGTCATAGATATTGTTCCACTGCTGAGCCCACATGTTGCCTGAGAAGACAAAAGAGCTGGAGCAGAGCTGGTGGTAGGTCAGGAGGAAGAGAAACACAGTGAGATTTGGGACATCCCTGTCCCACTGTGGCCCTGCATGTGATTCTCTGGCCCCACCAGCACCCCTGGGCACAGGCTGGGTGGTCCCTCCTCTTACCCAGGAGATGAGCAGGGATGGGACCCTTGAGGTTGATGTATTTGGAGCCGTAGCGTTCGTACAGCTTCCTCCGCACGAAGGCATGCAGGTTGAGGTAGAGGGGCTCCAGCTGGTTGTAGAGATGCTCCAGGTCATCCTCGAAGGTGGGTGAGTCGTACCAGGAGCGCCAATAGCTGCCCGTGTCCTCGAAGCCTGCCAGGGAGGCAGCGATGACCCCTGGCTCCCACCCTCAGGGGCTGCCCCCCAACCTGGCCCCAAGAGCTGGGACTGGGGGAGAGCAATAGGATTTTTGTCCCTTTCCCAAACTGTTGGCATTGGGAAATAGAAGTTGGGTGCCTGTTGCAACAGAGCAACAGGGCACCCCATTGCCTCAACCCCGTTTATCACCCCTGATCCTTCACCACCCCCTCCTGCTCATACCGTCCATCTGATAGGCCTCGTTGCTCAGCTTCACGAACTCCTCGTACTTGGCGCGCAGCGGGTTGCCTGCAGCGTTGTGCCACCCCTCCCAGGCGTAGAGCAGCTTCTTGTAGCTGCGGGAGGTGGCCATGATGTCCGAGATGTCTGAGGGACAAGTAGGACATGAGAGAGGGGCAGGACACTGACATTGACCCAAGAAGTGTTGGTCACTTCTTGCCCAGAGAGGTGGTGGCTGAACCATCCCTGGAGACATCCCAGGCCAGGCTGGACGGGGCTCTGAGCAACCTGAGCTGCTGAAGATGTCCCTGTCATGGCAGGGGGGGCACTGGGGGAGCTGGGAAGGTCCCTTCAACCCAAACTGTTCTGTGATTCCATGATCCTGCAGTAGCTCTGCAGAGATGCTGCCACCACCATGCCAGACCCAAATATCCATCCTTGCCCCAAAACAAATTCGATAAACATGGGTGGGACCCACCAGCCCCAACCTGCTGGTGGGGACCAGGACAAACCCGTGGCCATGGGGAGCAGAGGGATGAGACCATACCTGGCTCCAGGTCCCAGCAGGTCCCGTTGGGCGGGCACACCTTGGCCGTGGAGTAGATTTTGTCCATGTCGCTCAGGATGGTGTTGTACTGCGGGGAAGGAAAAGGCATTGGGGCTGGAAGGGGGTGGGAATGGCCCTTCAGGAGGGATCTACAGACTTCCCAGCTCCGGAGTGCGCGTCTGAAGGGATGTGGAGGAGGATCGGTATGTTTACACAGCACGTTTTTGGTGAGATAAGCGTGTTATCACCCACGGTTTTTGCACCCTTCGCACGCTGGGAGCAGAGAGGCTCTTTGGGACAGACAACCCCTGCACAGCCGCTCGCCGAGCCCCCCTCAAATGTGTCGTGAGCACTCGTGCTGTCCCAGAGCGGGGCTATTTATAAAGCTCTTTGTCAGCGGGGCTGCGGCACAGCCTGTTTATCTAAGTGGGTTTAAAAAAAAAAAAGCAAAGCAGGAGGAGGAGGGGGATTTATTTCTGTGAACTTCAACAACAGCAAACAATAGCAACAGGAGGTTTCCTGGAACCTGCCCGGGGAGCCCATTCCCAGGGAAGGAAATTCCTCCACTCGGTCCCTCTCTCCGCTTCCATCCCTCTGCTCTGGTTGGAGGGGATGGGGACAGGGGACAGGATGGAGCTGCTGGGGACAGGCGAAACGTGGATGATGTGCAGGGAGGAGACGTGATGCTGTGTTATTTGGGAGAGGGTAGGGATGGGTTTCCTGGAAGGAACCGGGGCCGACGCTCCTCCGGAAAGGATCGTATCACCCGGCTTTGCCGTGGTTTCAATGGGGAAGGTTGTGGGGGATGACAGTGCCAACATTCCATGAAGCAAGTGGCCGTCAGCCTCAGCATGGGCAATATTTTCATGCACAGAAATTGAAATCAGGTCACATTTAGGTAAACGATCCTGGAAGCTCAGGATTGTGATGGGGAAAGCTCAGGATGTCCTGGTGTCCCTAGTGCAGAGCTGTGTCACCAAGGCGCATCCCTGGGCTGGCAGGGATGGCTCAGAAGGCGGGTGGATGCAGCAGCCCTGCTTTTCAGGAGCCCTGGGGCGGGGGGTCAAGCCAGCTGGCCCCCAGCCATGGGCACAGCCTGGCTGGTCTCCAGGTGACGCCCAAGGCCACTCTGTGTAAGCAGGAAATCTCCGGTTCCCACTCAGATAGCTCCGAGATGAGGTTAGGGCTGGATGGCGGGGCCAGCAGGCTGGATATACCACCCCATCTCCCCTCTCCATCACCATCTCCCCTGTGCAAAAGCCAGAGAGACACCTCCAAAATGCAACGGAGGGACAATGGGTCAGCAACGGTGTCTGGATTATTGGGAAAAATCCCTTTAAGGGGATTTGCAGCACCCCGGCCGTGCCCAGGGCTCTGCTGGCACATCACTCACCTGCTCTCTCTTCTCCAGGGGCAGGTTGGAGGGTCCCAGGGTCTGGATAGAGCCGATGATTTTCCTCAGCTGCAGGTCACTGAAGTTGCTCCAGATGTTGCCGTAGAGCTCCTTGGCTTTCTTCCCCCACAGCTCCGTGTAGTTTTGCTCCTCCAGCGACGCCTGGACCTGTGTAGCGAGAGGGCACATGGGAACTCAGGACATGCCAGCACCCAGGCGATGGTTCGGGGGGACAAATTCAGAGCCACCAGGGCTTGCGGGAGCCAGAGGGCACAGGACGCGAGGTGGCAGACAGGGCTGTCCCCGCTCCGTGACATTCATAGATAGAGACACGAACTTCCAGCTGACGTGGCAACGTCTGCAGCCCCCGCTCGCCTGCGGCGCTCCCACCGAGCACCCGCCAAGGCGCCTTTGAAAATGTTTTGGAAGCAGCTCCGGGGTGTTGTGGCCCAGATGGGGTGGGAATATGGGGACAGGGGTGTCCACCCCACACGGGCAGGTTATCCGGCTTCTCTCAGGCTGGCTCTGGCAGCTTCCAGACCCCAGCTTGAGGAGGAGCTCTGCGTTCTGGCTTCATTTAATTCCTATTCCAGCTATTTCTCACCTTTGCAGAAGCCCAAAGGAAAACCGCAAAGATGTCACATTCACTTTTCTCCTTCCCACACCTCCTTGCCAGCTCGAGACATTTCTCCTCTGGCTCCCTGCAGCCTGTGCCCTGTGAGTGCCATGTCTGGGTCTCACCACGCAGAGGGGCACCCATTTGCCCCCAGTTTTGGGTCTCTCGCTGTCACCCATCTCCTGCCAGCCCCCACCTCCCTTCCCAGGGCCGTGGGACGACCGGGAGCTGCCTGCGCCACGGGGGGTTATTTAGGCAGCTGGAGACGCAGCTGATGGCCACGATTTTGGGACAGGGTGTATTGCTGGTGGTCACATCCCAGCCCAACCCGTGTCAGCCGTATTTCTGAGAAACGCTGATCTTTCAAGAGGGGGGGGATGCTCGAGATGGAGTGAGAAGGTGCAGAGCGCCTGTTCGCTGCCCGTGTGCCGTCCCAGCGTGATTTATGGAGCTCATTAGCTGATATTCATGGCATTTTTAGCCTGGCTCCAGCAAGCCTGGTTTGTTTTATTTTAATCTTCGCATTCCCTTGGCTGGAAGGGAGTTACGGTGCGGCAGGGTTGGGGGCTGCCCAGGACAGCACCCACGCGGCCTGGGGGGTCATGGGCATGGAGATGCCAGAAGTACTGGGTGACCCTGGCTGCACCCACCACCTCGCTCAGACATCCCAGCACCCACAGCATCACTGGGGTACCAATGAATGTGACGGGATGTGCCAGCCCCACGGACCCCCTGTACTAGAGCAAGACGCCCCTGCATCCCCCCACGAAACGGGGGATGTCGTTCCCCCTTCCCAGAGGCCGCTGCGGAGCTGGGCGGCTGTAGGAAGCAGAGTCCAGCTGTGTTTTGTCTCCTCCTTGAACACGCGTCTGTGTTTGGTCAGGCGAATCGTACCTTAAACTCTCCTGACAGCTCCGGCAGGGCGAGCCGAGGCCGGCGGCGCTGCCCGAGACCCCTCCATGCCCACCATCCCTGGCCCTTCACCCCCAATTCAGAGCTCTCTCTGTGGCCGTGCTCCTTCGGGAGGCTCAGGGACCCCCACCCAGTCCCTCCCTGCTCCCGGTTGCACAGGGAAGGCTCAGCAGGATGCGACCCAGGGCACTGGGGCTGCCCCGGGCACCTGGAGATATTCTGCACCCGCAAGCAGCCCCTGAACCCCAAATGCCTCTCACTCATAGCCCCAGCTTGCAGGAAATGCTTCATCTCCCCCTCCCACAGCTGAGTTCCCTGTTTGTCCCTCTGTCTGTCCCTGCATGGCTGGGGGATGCTGCCTTCAGCCTCCTGCCCCCTGTCACTTTGTCCTGGAGGAGCCCATGCTGTGTTGTCCTTGGCTCAGCTCCTCCTGTGTCACAGACCTGTGCGGGGTTTGCCTGACCCAGGAGTTCTCCAGATCCCCCAAATTCAGCCTTTGGGTGGTGCTGGCGGGCTGTTAACCCTTTAGGGCTCATTTTCTCCCCATCCTACCGCACACCTCCCCACTGCTTCATCACTGGGATGATCTCAGGATGATCATCTCCCCATCCTGGGATGGCTTGGGAGCCTTGTCACCTGGCCCTGATCCTCTGGCATTTATTAACCCAGAAAAGGGTGAGAGCTGGCCTGGGAACACCCCTTGGGAAAAGTCCATGCAAGGTGCTTTTCTGGCCCTAACCTTGGACTTGGTGCAGCTGGGATGCTCCTGCTCTGCCCCAAGGTCCCCGGCCCCACCACAACATCTGCAGCAGCCGCTGGGTGTGTGCCCAGACATCGTGTCAGGTCCCCAAAAGATGCTGAAGGGGCACTTGGGTGCTCCGGGGTGTTCTGTCAAGCTGGCAGCCGCCAGACCCGGCATCGATCTTCCCCCCGGTGCAGGAAAACACGTTTCCTTCCTGCCGCAGGGCAGCCCCGTGGCATCCGGAGCTGTTCGGGTCTGTATGGCA
Organism: Pampusana beccarii; assembly: GCA_013399365.1. Classification (NCBI taxonomy): domain Eukaryota; kingdom Metazoa; phylum Chordata; class Aves; order Columbiformes; family Columbidae; genus Pampusana; species Pampusana beccarii. The sequence continues at coordinate 67,306 of VWYH01011072.1, read as the reverse complement.
GCCCTTGGGGGGCAGGGGTGGTGTTTGGGTCCCTGAATGCACATAAGGGATTCACTGACCCGTGCACCTCAAGCTATATGGGGTGGCAGGTATAACTGCGAGCTGCACACAGCACCGTGGCTGTGCCCCCTAACCGGGGTACCCAGCAGCTCCCAGGGCACAACACAAGCTGGAAAAACTCTGCAGCTTGTCCGGGGACTATGATTCCCCAGCCCACACCATTCTGCAGCCCCCCCTGGGCTGCTCGAACGCCCTGCCCCACAAAACCCATCCCAAACACACACAAACCCCCAACAAACACGCCTGTGGGGTGCAGACATCATCGCTCCCCGCCAGAGCTCTGGGTTGGTGGCAAGCCCCCCATAGCCTCATTTCCCAAAGCTGGGGTGGGGACACAGGGAGTGGGGGTGGCAGCCGTGGTCCCAATGCCACCCTATTGCTTGTGAACACTTTAAGCTCCTGCTGTCTGCCCCAAAGCAAGAGCCCCGGTGCTGGGACGCGGTGGGGGCTCCGGCACCGCACAGCGCGGGGACGTGGTGACACCGGGCAGGGAGAGGGACAGGGACACTTGACACCTGACCCCCATCCAGGAAAGGGGGGGGAAGGAAAGTAGAAGGTGCTGGGAGGAGGGAACCACCTCTAAAAATAACCCAGACTCTGCTCCAGGACCACGGCAGCCGCTCCGGGGCAGATTTCATGCAAAACCCCCTTGTTCCCAGACTCCACGTCCCAGCCCTGATTTACCACCCTGGGGTGCTGCTAAAGGAGCCTGCGAGGAGCAAGGGGGACAGCTCCAAGTGTCCCCACCGTGCCCCAGTCCCCGCTGCCAGGGTCACCCCCGTGGTGGCATCGCCCCCGTCCCACCACCCACCTGCAGAGCGGCGTTCTCGGCCGTCAGGTTGGTGTAGTAATCCCAGCTGGCCGAGACGCTCTCGAAGAGGATGAGCTCGGCCGTGCTGTTGTAGGCGCTGGCAAAGAGAACAGCCCCCTCCTCCGTGGGGTCGAAGTCGGGGGGCTCAAGCCCGGGGCGAAGGGCGCCCACCAGGCTCAGCCCCAGCAGCAGCCCCAGCGCCGGGGACATCGCGACGGGAAAAAACGAGGGGGGGACACCCGTTCGGTGCCTTGCGAGACGGCTTTGCCTCCGCTGCCGGCTGCTTATAAGCCAGCAGGCTTCGCGCAAACCCTGCCCACCGAGCCTGCCTCCCCTCGCAGATAACACCAAAGCTTTTTTGCTCTCCTTCTCAGCAGCTCCCGGGCTCGCGGGGAAGGAGCGAGCGCTGCCTTGGGGTGCAAAGTCCTTTTGGTGCTTGGCCATGCCAGGAGGGACAAGGCTGGGAGAGCGGGGAGGGAGGGACACAGAGGGGAATCGAGGGGAAGGTGGGAAAAAGAGAAAGGAGGAGGAAGGATGGGGTGGGTGGGAGGCAGCGCCATCCCCGCGGGGTCCCGGGACCCTCCTGGGGGTCCGGCTGGGCTGGATGTTGGCTCTTGGCATGATGTCCCTTCCCCACGCCGCTGTCAAGGTCCGTCTCCCGCTGCCTCTTGCCAAAGTGACCCACCTCCCGGCATAACCTCACTTTTCGGAGAAAAGGATTATTTCTGCTGGCTGTGAAGGGGAAGCCCATCACATCACACCAAGTGTTTTGGACTTGGAGGAATTAGGCTGATACAAAAGAGTAACAAAAAGTTCTTTGCAAAATGAAAACCAGACCCGTGTTGGTGGGCTTGATAGCTCCTTTTTTAAAAAAAAAAAATAATTATTTTTTATATAACTAAATCCCTTTCCCCCAGGGCCTGGCCTCAGCCCTGGGAGCCGTGCCCAGGCTGAGCTTTGGCCTCGGGTTGGCTGACCCCATCACCCCTCATCGAGGCCACCACCCCATGGGGACACAGCGGACACGTGCCACAGAGGGGACAGCTTATTGTGGGGGGGGACAAATGGAAACCCCTTGACTTGGCCCCGCTGGGATCTGCAGCGCATTTGGGCACCACCGCAGCCCCATGGGGTGATCCCACGGGGACAGCGTGGCCCCTTGGCAAGGGACACGTCCTCCTGCCAGGGCTGGGGACCCTACAGCGTTTGCAGAGCCATTTCTAAAATAAAATAGAAGGGGGTTTAGGAGCCTGTGACCCTCTGATGTGTATCAAACCTCCCTCCAAAAATCAGAGCTTCCCACCCTGCCCCACTGAGGTGAGCATCCCAACAAACCTTCATCCCCCCAGCTCCAAGCCTGTATTGGTGCACAACAGAACCGGCACCACCGGGGAGCCCAGACACTGCAGAGCTGGGGGCGAAGCCGCCATCCTCCTGCAGCCCCCCCTTTGCCGACCACTTTCCCCACCCGTCACAGGTCCCTGGAAACTCCATTTTACTGGGAAGCTGGAAAAAAGTTGGTTGGTTTGGCTCCAATTTGGCTGGTGACCAAGCGCCGACGAATGGAGATTTCCTGCGCCCCCCAGCGCTGTTCCCAGCTGTGCCGGGGAGGGGTTTTCCCGGCTCCGGGGCGTTACGGCACAACCTCCGGCACCGCTGGGGATCTCGGGTGAGTCGCACGGCTGAAACGGGCTCTGCAATCTCACTGGTATCCAGAAATCCCAGTGAGGGAGGCTTTTCCGACGGGTGACCCCGCGGGTCTCTGTCGTTTCGCACGTGAGCATCTTCCAAGGCTGATGCTGCGGGACTTTGTGTTGGGCGAGAGGTTTTCTGCACAGCTTCATCTCCAAGGATGCCCGCAGCTCTGCGACGTCCCTTCCTGAAAAGCTCCAGCTAGGAGAAAAAGGCAGAAAATCATCCTACACGTGGGAGAGCGCTGGTAGACGAAGTGCCCATTGGCCCAGGAAGGCAGGTGAGATGCCTGCAAGCTTGGAGGTGCCTCTGTGCTACCCCAAATCCGTGTTGCGCCCCAAGGATGGGCTCAGAGACACCTAAAGCCACCCTGCAGAGCAGGGACTGGTCCCCATGGTCCCCACCCCTCTAAGGGTGCCGGGGTGGGTGATGGACACCCATCTGTGCCCAGCACACAGGGTTCCCCGGGGCTGCCGGCGCCGCAGATCAGAGGGACGGGAGGTATCGAAAGATGCGAAAAACGTGTTGCCACGGAGACGGATGCTGAACCGCTCATGGGAACGCGGGCTCCAGGGACGCCGGGCGAGACGTGGTGTCCCTGGGCCGGGAGGATGCTGCCCATCCATCGGCTCCCATCGCTGTCACCAGCTGCACGGAGACCTTGTCCCCGCTTCCCGGAGCTCGTGTGCGCGGACACGTGAGCGACGACCGGAGCATCCCTGCAGCTTCTCAGGGGTGCAGCCGCGGGGGTGCCTCACTTGCCAAGGAGCCTGAGCTGCTCTCAGCGTTTTGGATAAGCTCCCCAGCTGCAAAAATCTCCCTGCCTGCAGCTCTGGTGTCCCCAGATGTTGGCAGCAAATATTCCTCAGGGGAGCTGTAAGATATTGGGGCGTGATGGGAGAGAGTGGGCAGGGGTGGGTGCGTGAAGGAGCAGGTATCTGGGGATGGCTGGGAAGATTTGGTGCTTGTACTGGGTATATCCCAGCCCCGCAGCCTCTGGTTGGGGATGCTCAAGCCCATTTTCCCTTTCTTTTATTATAAATCACATTTTTGGCTTCCCCATCTCATTTCTCGAAGCCTTCAAGAGTGCTTCAAAACTCCCATCTGATCCATCTCTCTGCTTGAGCAACCAAGGAGTTTCTGGAAGGGAAAGAAAGGATTCCCTCCTGATTTAAACCTCAAAACCCACTTATTTTACCAGGTGCACAGGTGTTACCTTTCCTGATGGCTCCTGTGCTGGTTGGTACAAATCACTGCGTGGTGATTTTTTTTTCCCTCCCTCTCTGAACCCTGAATTTAAAGGCTCCTACTTTATTTACTGATGAATTCAGTCGATTATCATAGTGCATGATTTGCTAAGCTGCTTTCCCAGATATGGTGATGCTGCCGTGAGGGAGAGGGAAAAACCCCATCTCCCATCCACATTTTTCATCTAAACAAGCAGGGTTTTTCTCTGATTCTTAAAATAAATGAAACCCCCCCCAAGCAACCAGATGTTTTGTGGTTTATTTCAGCCTGTGACTAATGAAACAATCACGAACCATTAGACTAAGTGCTGTGGCCAGTGCAGCCCCTCGATGTCACCTGGGCTTGGGGACCGGGACGTCAAGAGGAACCCAGGAACCCTGCTGCAATATAGCTCTGTTGAAGGTTTTTGGCAATATTACAGGGCTGCTTCCAGTTTTTCACTGGATAAAAGACAGATTTAAAGTCCTGTGTGTGTCCCCTGCATGGGGACGGGGTGCTCACCCCCAGCGCCGGGGGATCAATTGCTGTTTTATCACCAGAAACACTTTATCACTCAGATCTTGCCCGGGGCTGAACGCAGCAGAAACGCTGCTTATCAGCATGATTTTTACCCTGCTCTGCAAAAACGCCTCCCAGCGTGTGCCTGCCCTAGGACAAGGGTTTCTGGGCATGGGGAGGCCGGTCCCAGCACAAGGGACACGAGTGAGCCAGGGTGACAGCTCAGTGGGGCAGGAGGTGGGTGAGAAGGGGATGGAGATGTGGTTTCCACCGTAGGATCTCTGGTTCTGTCCCCCGGGTTGGGATCAGTGCCAGCAGCCCAAGGATGCTCTGTGACGTTGCACAGCCCCGAAAATGCTGCATCCTGAGGGCAGGTAGCAGCTCAGGGCCTCTAAACGATGCCCGTGTCTTGGGAGGGTCATAAATTAATGCAATACTCTGATAATCAGCCCCTGGGCACCCCTCGGCCATAGGACAGGAGATAAACCCAGTGCCAAGCACGTGGCCAGGAGCATCACAGGGCAAGAAGTAAAAGCCTGGCCAGAAATCATCCCTCCTCCTTCATCCCTCATCCTTTGTCCTTCATCCCTCATCCTTCGTCCTTCATCCCGCCTTCTTCATCTTTCATCCCACCTTCTTCATCCTTCATCCCTCCTCTTTCATCTCTCATTCTTCATCCTTCTTTCCCCATCCTTCATCCCTCCACCCATCCTTCCTCACCAGCTGGGCGCCGATACAGGGTGAGCGAAGAGGCCAACGTGTTCCCTCCACACCCATCAGCCCAATAAAACGTGGCAAAGTCCATTATTCCCTTTTTTTTTTTTTTCCCCCTCTTCTTTAATAACAAAAAAACAATCCCAGCCCCGAGGCGAGCGAGCGTGACTGCATTAATCATCCGCTGCGAGCCCGGTGCAGGTTATCGCCGCTGTTTATCCAAGCTGCTATTAAAAAAAAAAAATCGCCATAAACGTGCCTTCAGCCTCTTCTGAAAAAGATGAAGTGTCTGCAAGTGGCTGCACTGATCCTATCGCCTGCTCGGCTCAGCAAAGTCCTGTACCCAGCGAGGAGGAGGACGGGGAAGTGGAATTAAAGCCAGGAGGAGAACCAGGGTCTTTTCCAGCCAAGCTGTGCCGATCCCTGACGTGGGAAGCATCCAGTTTCATCCCAGCTGCGAATCACCCATCGTTCAACCTTTGTGGGACCCCAGAGAGCTGTGGACCAACCCCCTGACATGACCCAGCGGGACAATTTGTGCTTAATCCTGAGCTACCCCGGAGCCGCTCCCTTGGCAGCCGCACAGCCTTCCAAAACGGCTTTTAAAAATCTTGGATTTAATGAAAATAAAACGTCGATTTTTGCCCCATCGTTGGGGTTGCGCAGGGAGCCGCAGTGGCTGGGGTTGTTTCAGGTGGCTGCTCAGCATCTCCGAGGCAGCTGGGCTCTTGAATCCCGATCCTCCAGGGAGGCATCTTGCAAATTAGCATTTCTTAGCGATAAAAACTTGGTTTAAGAAAGGGGGGGAAAAAAACAACCCGAAAGAGGTGGGATCAGCAAAATGGTAATTCGATAATCTCAGGCAGAGGGAGGGGAAGCCGCCCACACCGGGAAAGGGCAGGAACTACTGGTTTTACCATGAATTATCAGTTGATAATGCTCCTATTGATCCGCTGGTACTTGGCAGCCCAGGACAAACCTGGGGTGGGTGCCAGGCTTGGCTTTTAGCCGGGGAGCTGGAGCAGCAACTTCTGAGCTGCTTCGACTCCTGGATCTGCAGGAAGATGTGGCAGCCCTGAGCATCCCTGAGCATCCCTGAGTGTCCCTGAATGTCCCTGAACATCCCTGAGCATCCCTGAGCACCTTTGAGCATCCCTGAATGTCCCTGAACATCCCTGAGCATCTCTGAGCATCCCTGAGTGTCCCTGAACATCTCTGAACATCCCTGAGCACCTCTGAGCATCCCTGAATGTCCCTGAGCATCCCTGAATATGCCTGAGCATCCCTGAAGATCTGTGGGCATCCCTGAGAATTCCTGAATGTCCCTGAGCATCTCTGAACATCCCTGAGCACCTCTGAGCATCCCTGAGCACCTCTGAGCATCCCTGAGCACCTCTGAGCATCCCTGAATATCCCTGAGCATCCCTGAATGTACCTGAACACCCCTGAGCATCCCTGAAAATCTCTGAGCATCCCTGAGAATTCCTGAATGTCCCTGAGCATCTCTGAACATCCCTGAGCATCCCTGATATGTCTGAATATCTCTGAGCATCCCTGGACATCCCTGATTGTCCCCCAGCCCCACGGGTCCATGCTGGGACAGCCAGCACTGGCTCTTCTACCCGCCTGGCACGTCACGGTCCCGGCAACGCGGGAGGATTTCATTATAGCCAGCTCAGGGAAAGCTCAGGCAGATTTAATAAAGCCATTCTGCCTCTGGCAACGTCTTTAATTAAAGAGCCGGTTACAAATGGCTCGCTGTTCCCAGGGAAGAGGAGGGTGCTGGTCAGCGTTAAAGGGCTTGTTTGTCCCCGGATCGGCTGCCACTGAGTCCCCTTGCTCGTGGTAGTGGGTGCAGGGACCCCCACTGTGGGGACAGGACAAGCAGCCGTGTCCATTTAATCACGTAATGCTGAGTTCTTCTGTTCTTTTGGCTGCTGAAAGTCAAGACGTTTTGTCCGGATGTGGCTATAAACATTTATAAAGCTGTTTCATATCGCATTACAGCAGTGCTGCTCTCAGCAGAGGACAAAGCTTTTCGTCTTGCTAAGTATCCTAAAGGATGAACCCCTCAAATCCCATCCCCTTTGAGACTTTTCCAAGGGTCTCAGCTGGAAAACCCTCCCCTCACTCTGCCCAAACACCCAATCCCCTCTTCCCAGCCGGGGCACAGCCCAACAGCTCAAGGTTTGCACTTTTATGGCGGCTTTTATGGCTTCCTCGATTAACTCCGGTGAACCATATTCCAAGAACCGCCAAGGCGATAAAGCCCGACCGCAGGCTGGGAGGTGGCAGCGGCTTCGCCATCCGTGGGGTGTCCCCTGGGGGCAAAGATCGGGGCGGTGGCCCCGGACTTTGCTCTTGGTGTGACGGTCCCCGTGGGGCCCCGGGGCTGAATCACATCGTGATGTTGGGGGGTTGTCCTGCTCCTGGGGCTCATGAACTGCTGCCACAAGCCCTGGTTGGGGGGTGAGGGAGGTGGGGATGCTGGAGGAGATCAGCAGGGTCTTTGGGGGGGTCTTTGGGGGGGGTGGGTTGGTGACAGCAGCGCCCCTGGGGACAAAGGCTGGGGGGGCAGAGCAGCCAGAGAGGGTCACACCTGAGCTCCTGCAGATCCCCCCAGCACCCGGGATGCTGCTGCTGCTCCCATGGGTGCTCCAGACCCCCCCCGGCGTCCGGATGTGAGGGCGCACTGGCCAACAGGGGTGTCCTCAGGGTCACTTTGGGGATCCCACCCCCCCGGCCCGGCCACGGGTGACCCGGAGCCGCGGATGCTCCAGGTCCCACCCGCGGGGGCTGCGCAGCGCGGGCTCCTGGTGACACCTAGTGGCAGCGGTGACAGCAGCGCGCACCCCGACACACGGACACGGACACACGGACACGGAGCGGGGCGGGGCGGGGCGGGGGCGGTCCGGGGGTGCCGCTCGCCCCGGTGCGCAGCATCGCACCCCACAGGAGGAGGAGGGAGGGAACCCCTTGGGGAGACCCCTTATCTCTCCCCATCACCCCCCACCTCCCTCTCCGGGCTCTTCTCCCTCAGGACCAGCCCACAAAGGGGTGCAGGATGCGGGCGGTGGTGCTGGAGGGGCCCCCCGGGGTGGGGGAGGCAGGTGGTGGCATGGGGGTCCCCAGGGACGTGTCACCCCAACCCAGCCGAGAGTCGTGTGGGGGTGCTGGCTCTCAGCACATCACCCCAGTGCTGCAATGGGGTGCAGGGAATTAGCAGAACCCAATTAAGACAGATCACACAGGTGCAGGGAATTAGCAGGGCACAATTAAGACAGATCACACAGGTGCAGGGAATTAGCGGGACATAATTAAGCCAGATCGCGCAGGGCCCTCGTTAGCACCGCCCCAATAAAAATTAACTGTGGGATAGGGCCCAGGGCTTGATGCAGTGAGGTTGGGGGGGGTGGTTCCTGTCCTGATTTAGGGCTGGGGTGTCACAGGGTGCAGGATCTGGTGCAGATGGGGGGGTCACACACACTGCCAGGGACTCACCACCTTGGGGACTGTCCCTACAATACAGTCCCCCCCTCTCTGTGGTGATGCCCCCCCATGTTTGCAGCCCCGTTTCCCCCTCCCCTGCCTGCAGCGGCTCCCTCCCCCTGCAGCGATGCTGGGGGTGCAGCCCCCCCGTTTTGCCATCGCTCGGTTGCCTTGCCAACGCGGTGGCCTTGTCCCTGTCCCCGCTCAGCGCCGTCACCGCCGGGCCCGGCGCAGGCGGCAGCACCCACAGGTAGGGCTGGGGGGGCAGGGGGGGCTGCGCGGGTGGGACCGGCAGCCGCGGACGGGCCGGTTTTAGGGTTAATGGGAAAATTGCAGAGCCCAGTTCCAACAGGTGCCAGTTCCCACGATTGGGGGTTTGATCCCTGCCCCTCCATCCCCAGTGCGGGTGGGGCCCCGCTTGGCCCCTTGTGGTAGTATCAGCAGGTCCAGATGTTTGCATCTGGTGGGAGGATGCAGGGGATGTGTGGGCACCCATTTGGGGGCCTCAAATGGCAGTGGGGAGGGTCTGGGGGGGCTGTTATGATGCAGGGAGGAGGCTGTAGCTCTGGCTGCAGCTCCCCCCTCGCCTGGTCCCCATCGCTGTCCCCACAGAGCATCCGATGGCCCCGGGCGGTGAGGCTGGCGCGGGCAGGTGGCCTTTGCAGCCCAACCTAATGGGATAAACCAATTCCCTTAACCCACTTATCCAGCTGATCCAATAAAGGTGGCTGGGAATAAAGTGTGTGCATGGTTTAATGCACCTTCCCCTCCCATCCCTCCCCAGCCCCGGCAGCACCGTGGGTCCGTCTGCTCCTCCCCAGAGGCAGCCGCGCTGGGGCTGGAGCTGAGGTGGGACGTTGGTACCCGGGTACCCTGACGGGGAAGCTGGAGAGGTGGGGGCGGCTCTGATCCCCGGTCCGGCGGGGAGCACCGGGGGATAACCCAGGACAAAGCACGACACGGGTACAGGTGGGTTGTGGGGACCGCGGGGCGGCTTTCCGGTGTGGCTGCATCACAGGTGGGTGACATAGTGTGTCTGTCCCCCCCAGCGTGGGGATTTGCTCAGCCCCGTGTCCCCAGGGGCTGTCACTTTTGTTATGGGGGGGTTCCTGAGCAGCCTCTCTTGTCCCCGCGCTGCCTTCCTGCAGCAGCCTTTGGGGGGTTGTTGTGGGGATTGGGGAGGGGGTGAGGGTGGGAGAGGGAATGGGGCTGGAAGGACAGGGATGGAGTGGGGGGGTTGGGGACAGAGGGACTGGGATGGGGATGGGAGGACAGGGATGGAGGGATGGAGATGGAGTGGGAGGGATGGGGATGAAAGGACCGGGGTGGTGGGACGGGGACTGAGTGGGAGGGATGGGGATAGGAGGACAGGGATGGAAGGATGGGGACGGAGTGGAAGGGATGGGAGGATAGGGATGGAGGGATGTTGATGGAGTGGGATAGAGATGGGAGGACAGGGATGGTGGGATAGAGATGGGGATGGGAGGACAGGGATGGAGGGATGGGGATGGGAGGACAGGGATGGAGGGATGGGGATGGGAGGACAGGGATGGTGTGATAGAGATGGGAGGACAGGGATGGAGGGATGGAGGGATGGGAGGACAGGAATGGAGGGATGCTGACGGTGTGGCTGGGGGGCTGCGGCAGGCAGGGTGCGGGCAGGATTAGGCCAGCACAGGCAGGATTAGGCCAGCACAGGCAGGATTAGGCCAGCACGGGCAGGAGGGCAGGGACAGGAGCGCAGGGCCGGGCGTGCCGGGAGCCACCTCCGGCTGCCGCTGACGCGGTGGCACCAGGAAGCGCCGGCTCTGCGGCAGGTGAGGGCGGAGCGGCGGCACCGGGACCCCACGGAGGGACCTGGGACCCCCAGTGCCACGCGGGGCCACCCGTGGCTGCGCTGCCCCCTCCTCTCTGTCCCCACAGGCCGGCATGGACGGGGCTGCGCCACCCGCCAGCCCCGCGGGGCTCTCGGCGTACGTGGCCGTGTCGCAGCTGCTGGGCCTGACGCTGTTGGCCACCACGGGCGCCTGGCTGGGCCGGTACCGGGGCGGCGTGGCCTGGCACAGCCCCCTCCAGTTCAACGTGCACCCCCTCTGCATGGTGCTGGGCATGGTTTTCCTGCAAGGTGACGGTGAGCGGGGCCGTGGGACGACAGCCTGCGAAGCAACCGGTGCTGCAGCCGGGTGGGGAGTAACGGGGACAAAACGGTGACAAACGAGACGGAGAAGATGCTCCAGTCACCCCCCACCTGTGCGCTGCACCCCTGGGAGCCGCGGGGAGCTGGGGACCCCCATGGGTGCTCATCCGCCCGCTCTCCGGCAGCTCTCCTGGTTTACCGGGTGTTCAGACACGAAGCCAAGCGCTCCACCAAGGCTCTGCACGCCCTGCTCCACGGCCTGGCGCTGCTCATCGCCCTCATCGGTGAGCGCTGGGGCCGGGGGGGCCGTGGGGCTGGATGTGTCCCCCCCCCGGTGGTGACGGGCTCCTCTCCGCAGGCATCGTCGCCGTCTTCGAGTCCCACCGGACCAAGAGCATCCCCGACATGTACAGCCTGCACAGCTGGTGCGGGATGGCCGCCTTCGTGCTCTACCTCCTGCAGGTGAGGGCTGGGGAGCCCCTGGGGAAAGGGGGGACCCCTGCACCCCGTGATGTCCCCATCACATCCCGGGAACACCCCCACAGTGGCTCCTGGGCTGCGGTTTCTTCCTGCTCCCCCGGGCCTCCTTCTCGCTGCGCAGCCGCTACAAACCCCACCACGTCTTCTTCGGCATCGCCCTCTTCGCCCTCTCCATCGCCGCCTGCTTGCTGGGCATCACCGAGATGCTGCTCTTCAACATCAAGTGGGTGACAGAGCTGACCCCCCCCAGGCTCCCTGACCCCCAGCAAAGGGCTGTTCCAGCCCCGTGGGGCAGAGTCTGGCCCTTGCTCTGCCTCCGTGGCTACTAAATCTCCCCCTGGGGCCTTTATTTCTGCTGCTGCTGAGTCACTGCCCAGATGATGTTTAACAAGGGCTGGATCCTGCGGCAGTTTTTCTTTGGGGAGGGGATGAAATATCGGCCAAGGCCTCTCTGCAGCCGGGTGTTTTCAGAGCCCCCCTGCGATGCCCATGTCCCCCTCACTGGGGATGCAGTGATGGCCCCAGATGCACACTGGGGTCCCCCCAGCCCCCTGGGGACACAGCTGTGGGCACCCCAGGAGCCACCTGTCCCTGGCTGGGGGAGCACATCTGGGCTGCCTATGGCCCCGCTATACGGCTGTGCCCCCAGTTTGCTGTCACCAAGTGTCCCACCCGGTCACCTTCCTCTGATTCGGGGGAAAGGGAGCGTTCCCAGGGGGTGTGCCATGAGGATGAGGGTGAGGATGAGGAGGGGGTCCCAGCCAGGGCAGGGACAGGCCACCCGCACCCCAAGGCTTGAGCATCCCTGTCCCCACAGGGACTCCTACAGCCGCTTTGTGCCCGAGGGCGTCTTGGCCAACACCCTGGGGGTGCTGCTGGTGGCCTTCGGGCTGGTGGTGGCCTACGTGCTGACACGGGACGACTGGCGGCGCCCGCCGCTGGCCGAGGAGATGGCCCTGTCCATGGACTTCAAGACGCTGACGGAAGCCGAGAGCCCTGGGGGCGGCAGCCAGTGATGTCCCCAGCTCCCTGTCCCCACCAGATGGTGTCTGAGGGGTGTCCCCGGTGTCCTGCCCGGCTCGGGGTGACGAGGGCAGCTGGGGAAGGACACGCTTGTTGCTCTAACGCTGCCCGGTAGGTTCAGCCGCGCTTGGCCTCCATCCTCCTCAGCTCTGCCCCGTGCAGCCCCCGGTGACCCTGGGCCTGTCCCAGCCCCGTGGGGACAGCGGAGCCACAGCTGGGGCTGGGGACAAAAGACAGGGGTCCCCCAAAGGACGGGGAGAGGGAGCCCAGGTTTCCCCTCTGCAAGTGGCCAAAGCCCCGAGTGTGGGGGCTGCTCCCCCAAAGGGACCCGGTGTCAGTGCAGGTTCGGTGTCTGTGTGCAAACCGTTTTGTGTTCTCACTCCATGTGTTGTCTGCTCAGTCATGGCTCCCAACCCAATAAATGTTTGCAGCCAACCCCGTCCTGTCTCGGCTCCCCCAGCTCGTGGTTTTGGGGCACCCCCCGAGCTCCCACACAGCTGGGGAGGGCAGGGAGGGGGTTTGGGCTGGGACCGTCCCCTCTGGGCCCTGTGCTGCGCGCCTGGGGCTGCACTGGGGACATCTCCAGGGTCACTGGATGCGCCCATGGAGGTTTGGGGACCCGCTGCTCATCTCTGCTGGGCTCATCATCCTCTCCTTCTGCCTCACGGCTCAGGTGAAGCTCCTGGATGCTGGTGCTGCAAAGCAAACGCAGCTCCCAGCGAAGGCACCAGCCCAAACTGGGGTGGGTTTGGTGCCCAATTTTGGGTTTTTTGCTCACCACAACCCCGATGTCTTTGCAGCGCTGAGCATCCAGCTGCAAACCCAGGGCCTGCGGGGATGCAGCAAACACATTATTGGGAGTTGCAGCAGCGCTTTGCACCATTTAATCCACGAAACAGCCCCCCCATATTTAATTAATGCCCCTTTGCTAATGGCAGCGGTGACGCTGCCCCTGTCCCCTCCCCAGGCAGTGACAGCCAGAGCCGACCCTGCGCTGTCCCCATGTCCCCAGGTTATTTCCAGGCTCCTTCGCTCACCGCCGCCTGCGATGTGGCAAAAACACCAGGCCAGACACCGCTTCCAAGTGTTAACCATTTATAAATAAGTACATTTTTTTCATACATACAGTTTTCATTGTACAGATTACAATCTGTATACATTGGGGGGGGGGGGGGAATGCATTCTTTTGAACTTTTCACATCTATCTCACAGCTCACATGTACAGACAAGAAAACTCTGCTCAAGCAAATACAGCAAAGGAAAAAATATGTTTTCTTCTTTCCTTATACATGAGAGGCGAAGGCCTCCGCTGTCGGCAGGGGCTGCTCTTCCCGCTGCACAATATCACAACTGTGTGGTGTTCAATATATCAGTAGAGAGAACAGAACATGCATTGAATAATATACTGTACAGAGAAAAGTCCTTTACATCGGAATTATAGAAAAGCTAAAGGAAAACTGAAGTGTCTTAAAGATCTTCCCAGCAAGTGTCTCGGAGGGTGGCGACCAGGGAACCGTACAAAGCGCGAGGTGCGTGTTACCGTTCGCACCGACCTCGGAGCCTCGCGGATGCGGAGACGGGAGGGAGACGGACGCTGAATGCGACACGATGGGAAAGAAAAAGCGACACCGGCAGAGTCCACGCGAGGCTCCGGGATAGAGAATTAACAACAGAATTAACTTGACAGAGCGCACGGCGCTGCTCTCGGTGTCCGGTTAATCAGTGCACAGCGAGGCAGAAGTGACCCCCCTCCCCTCCCCTACAAGTCCCTGGTGTCAGGTTGGTCCCCCCGCACCCAGCACGACCCCGACCCGCAGCCCCCGGACAGTGTCACCCAGAAGGGACGGAGTCTTTCGGCAAAGCAGCCCCCCGGTTTTGGTGGCTATAGGATGCGGTCCCGTCGGATGGGACCCGGCTGCCGACTCCCCGGTACCGTGACAGCTGGAAAATGGGCGGGAGGAAAGGATACGGGGGGGTTTCGGTGTCCGTTGACTCTCCCGGTGACGGTCACACCAGCCGTGTTCTCCCTCGGGTGGGTCTGTAACAGCCGCGGTGAGATCCAGCCGTGCAGTCAAGGAGTCGGACACGAACGCATCTCGCTAAAGAATTGAGCCCTTAGTGGTTTGTATTAGAAAAAAGAGTTTGATCGAATGAAAAATCCAGCAATTGTTCACACAGATCTGAAGGAAAAAAAACCAAAAAAAACCACAAGAAAACCCACGCGGATTTCAACTTTCGACCGTTGTGCTTTGTGTCCAACGCGCGCCCCAGCGGACTTGGCGTCCAGCGACCGCCGTTTATCCGCACGGGTCCCAGCGGGAACAGCGGCTCCTCTTCCCCTAAGCCCTTGGTTCAACACCGTTAATCCCGGCGGAGTTCTCTTGAATTCCCAAAAGACTAAAAGCCAAGCACAACCACCAAAGAGCTCAGGACAGGTCGGCACGGGCCCGGCTTTGCGGGGCGGGCCTAGGACGGGCAGGCACGCCGGCTTTGCTGGAGATAAGGCGGAGCTGGCACTTGGGTTTGAGCTAAAACTTCTCCTGGGTAACCCTGAATAGACAGAAACCTTCGTACGGGGGGGACTGAACCCAATTTTAGGAGCCTCCCTGGTTCCGGCCCTAATCCAAGTATGGCTCAGGTGTTTGTCGCACGCACGCACGTTCACGCTAGCCAAGGGGTTTTAATTACGGTCAGGCTAAAGACAAAAGAAAAGCAAAAAGAAAACCCGCAACGTTCAGCGCTTGGATGGACCCACCTGCGGGCAGCGGGAATTAAACCGCTGGGTTCAATTAAACCCAGGGCTGGGCTTCAGCATCGCCCCGAGAGCCAAACCCGGAGGTTTCAACGCCATCGAGAGCTTGGTGCACCTAAAAAACCCGACTTGCAAGACGGGGGCCGCTCAGCGGTGCCGCTGCAGCGATGCACGGAGGTATGGGCTGCAAGCATCGTCCCACAGCTTAATTACTTAAAGAGTAATTAAATACGTCATTAAATACAACACGGGCCGGGCAGATGGAGACCTGGGGTGACGAGGGCGAAGGGACATGGGCTGAGATCAGAGCCACGGGCACAACCCCACCGCTGCTTTCCATCCACGCCACATCCCAATGGCGGCTTCGAGGACACGGGGGGGTGTAAAATCCAGATTTCCAGGGAGGGGTGTGTTCCTTACCCCCCCCAGGACGGCAGCACAATCGCTGGGGAAGCGCTTTAAAACCACGGCAAATAATTTCGTATTTAAAAATCACTCAATCTGTTGATGCTTATATACAAGACTCGGTTCTTGTGCTATAAATGATTCATTGCTTCGTTTCTTTTCTCTTTTTTTTTGAAAAATACACTAAGAGACAAGAGCTGTTTTGCTATTTTCTAATGAAGACACTACTCACGCTTAAATATCCGGTATTTCTCATAGGAACAAATTCAAACAGTAAAGTGCACCCATTTACAGAGAGAACGGATGGAAAACCGTTAGTGCAAGAATCCCGTGAAAAAAATGTTAACGCGTGGTATCGTGAAAAAAACCTGCACGCCGCAGTGTTCGAGCCGCCTCTCAGCTTGGTGTTGGTGTCCAAAGCGCGAGCTGTTTGCTTTTTGGGTTTTCTTTCCCTTAAAACATCTTCATAAACCCAAAAGTTACGCACGGAAGGGGCCGTTTTGGGACGAGCGTCCCATTCGCATCTCAGCAGAGAAGCGGCTCAGGGCCGCGTGAAATAGGGACAGGGCCGAATTTGGTTACTTTTTTGGTTACTTTTTCCTTTCTTTAAGCAACTTGAGGTTGGAAATTGGAGGATGGGAGGCGCGGAGCAAAGATGCTGCTGATGCTCCGGACCCGCATCCCGGCTACGGGTGCAGCGTATGGAATGGGTTGTTCCTCGCAAAAAGAGAAGATGTTGCTTCAAAAAAGAGGGGAAGGAAAGAGAGGGGAAGGAAAGAGAGGGGAAGGAAAGGGAGGGGAAGGAAAGAGATGGGGAAGGAAAGAGAGGGGGAAGGAAAGAGATGGGGAAGGAAAGAGATGGGGAAGGAAAGAG
>VWYH01011072.1:0-51056 GCA_013399365.1 Pampusana beccarii | reverse complement strand
GAGGGGAAGGAAAAGGAGGGGAAGGAAAAGGAGGGGAAGGAAAAGGAGGGGAAGGAAAAAGAGGGGAAGGAAAAAGAGGGGAAGGAAAAAGAACCATAGCATCCCCTTTGAGAGGAGAGAAACAGCGCACGGAGCTGAGCATCCCCATGGCCGCGGGGAGCCCGTCCCACCGAGGGGTCCCCCGGTGTCCCCCAACATTTACAGAGCCCTGTAATAAAGCAAAGAGCACTGGGCTGCACCTCGTGGAAGAAAACACCAACCTCAATCCAAACGCTGGATAAAACACCAAATAGCCCAAAAGAGCCCCCAAAATCTCCAAACTCCATGAAGAAAACCCCCCCGAACGCTCTCAACGTGTCTATGAGACACAAACCTCCAGCATCCCGAGGTACGCGCGGCCCAGTCTGAGCACATTAGGCAACGAAACAGCAACGAGATGTGCCGATCCACGCGGAAAAATTAAAAATAAAGCCCCGTCGAAGCCGGGATTTGCCCAAGAGTTTCGGGCCAAGCCCTGAGCTGGTGTAAACGGATGTAGCCGCACCGACGTGGCGATTCGAGAAGTCTCGCAAACTCTTGGCTTAGCCCTTTGGAAACACCGCAAGGTCCCGCTAACCCGGCAAATCGCTCCGGAGTTGATGTGAGTGAGGTTCGGCATCGGCAACAGGCACTAGGATTTTGCTTTAAAACAAGCTACAGGGTTTGGCGTTCTCGCCCCGGATGGTCCCACCGCGACCGAAAACGCCGATTACAAACGCACCGGGAATACACCAAGCTGCAAAGTCCCGCCGCCCTCCACAAAAAGTTCAGAGAATAACTGAAAAATGACTGAAAATCCCATTAGAAAAAAAAAGATTTGGGAACTGTGCTCTGCTTTTCACACAGTCTCGATGTGATTTTCATTTAAAGAAAAAAAAATAGAAAAAAAAACACCCCGCCCCCCCCAAAATGTCCTGAAATAGATGGCATAAATAAATTATAAATAATTCTTAACTACAGGTCCTTAAAAAGCAAAATGTGGTCCCTGTCGTTTAGGGGTAGGGGACACGGCAGTCGCTTTCCAAGGGTTTTGGAAACAGACCCCAGGGGAAGGGCTGGGTGGGCTGAGGGACCCTCCTGGCTCGGGAACCATCGCGCCACACTACGCATCCTCATAAAAACCCTAACAATTGCAATTTTCCTTCTTGAATACCATTTTCTAATTCTAAAATATATAATTTTTTTTCCCCATTGCAAGTAAAACAAAGCGCCAACGTTAAACGGTCCTGGTGCCAACCCGGTGCTGTGCGTGAGGTGCAGTCGTTCTGGTGCAAAGAAGCTGTTGCAATCCCAGTTCACGGTTTCTGGCCAATTCCCTCGATTAAAACACAAACAAAGGGCCAACTATTAATCTCTCAACGCTCGTAAAATGCCCCAGAGCAAACCAGTGCCGGGGCAGACGGCCGGTAGCTCAAAAAGCAGCAAAGCATCGTGTGATCCCCACCCCGTCCGGCCGACGATGCGATTAAATAACAACGAAACCCAATTCGGATTCCACTGCCACAAAGCAGATGAAGCGGGATGGTTTTTGTGCATAGCTACTCGGTATTAACACACGTCGTGCCCTCGCTCGCTGCGGGTTAATTTGCTCCTTTGGGGCTAAAAGCCGAACGACCTGCGGATGCGGCCTTGGGAAAGGCTCCTGTGATCCCTGCTCTGCCCCGAATTGCCATCAGAATCGAGTTAAAAACTCACCGAGACACAATAAATCAACGTAAATCGAACGCGATTGTCTCTCGAAAAAAAAGAGCTGGTTACCTCCCGCTGCGTAGGGGATATTTCTGGACCACCCCGCACCGCGTACTAAGATATCCCGACCGGGAACTCAGCTGGAACGGGGCGAACGGAACTGGTTTGGCTGCTGTCGGCTTCACGGTCAGCTGGGGAACAAAAGGGCTGGAGCACGTGCATGGCTGTCTGACCACCACACAAAGTACCGGAGAAACTCGGGCATGGAGCTACCAAAGAGAAATAAAAATAATCGTAATCATACTAATATGCATGGAAATCAAGCTTGGAAGTGTGTGCTGAGAACATGAGGGGGTGTCTCACTCCAACAAGCGTCTTTTACACATTAGACTCCACAAATGGTCTCTTTGGTTTGATTGGGGACGTCTGCCCTTGCCGGGAGTCCCTGGAGAGCTGCCTGTAGAGGTTGTCCTGGTAGGCCTGTGCCACCGGCAGCGTCCTCGCCACCTTGACGTCGGGATACGAGGAGGCTTGGGTGACTCTCTCCAGGAGGTCTCCCCGGGACCCATTGGCCAGCATCCCATGGGGGCTGTAATAGTCGTCCTCTAGCAAATGGCCATTCTGTGCATTGTTGGTTTTGTTATAAAAGGCAATGTTGCTGATTGAAGAAGGCGGGCTAAATGATTCGGGCTGGGGGAGACCGCCAGGAGACGTCGGACTAATGACAGAGTCCACCGACGACACAGCCCAGGTGCGGTTCTGCTGATGGAGGTGGGGGTACTGCTGAGTCCGAGCCGTTTTATCGATGATGCCCATGAACGGCGTGGTCCGGGAGCGCGCCGGCTCGCTGGGGTAACCCCCCTGCGTGGGGGACACCGGAGAAAGTTCATCGCACGCTCTGTCGTAAGCTGGCTTGAGAGGGATCTCCATCTGCTGAATCGAAGCGGAAGGGCGGAAATTGGGAGTCAGGTTGGAGGTGGAGGAGATGCTATTGCTGGAGGGAGAGAAGCGGAGGCCGACGCTCTGAGAGTGGAGCAGGGGCCTCGGAGTCGGCGGGTGAGGCTTGATTTCGCTGGGGTTAACCGTGATGGGCCTTCTGATGAGATGGGACACATCTGGAGAGCCCAGCTGGCTGGCGGGGAGGGAAGAACGTTCCAGGTCAAGCTTGGAGTGACACACCGGGTAGTAGGACGCGGACTGGCTGCGCCCGATCTGAGGGGTCTGGCTGTACCGCATCCCGCCCCTGTAGGCCGAGGACGGTCTCTGCGGAAGGTCTTCTTTAGCCAACCCTCCGTGCTGACAGATGGCTCCGGCGCTCAGGCTGGCCTGGACGTGCTGCACGGGTCTGCTGTCACCTACGATCCCACCGATGGAGCCCTGGTAGACCAACCTGCTCTGGCTGACCCCCATTTCCCCCGACGCCGACTGGTACTTGCTGGCCATGGAGTGGGCGACCTGGCTGTAAGCGCCGGTGGGGATGACGGTGCTGGAATGGACGGCCGAGCTGGGCTGGTTGCTCCTCACGATCTGCGCCTTGGCCGGCTGCAGCCTCAGGCCCTGCTGCGGCACGGCCACGGGGAGCTGGGGCATCTGGAAGGACCTCTGCGTCATCTTGGACAACGGAGACTTCGGTCTGCCGGGGAGCGGGCTGACCCCGCTCGGTTCTTGCTGATAACGAACCGGGGAACCGGACTGGGACCTGTAAACGCTCATGCTTTCTGCTGGGGGGCTGGCGCGATACTGAGGACCCCTACGAAGAGGAGAAGGTGGTGGGCTTTGATATTCCTTCCCTTGGCTTCCGACGGGAGGCGGGCTGAAGCGGTAAGAGGAGCCCTGGTGAGCAGGGGACGTGTGCGGAGGACTGGGCCTGTAATGCGAGTTTTGGTGCGTCGGAGACAGAGCAGGAGACGTGGACTGGTACCCCTGTCTGGTCGGCGAACCCACGGAGCTGTTGGACCTGAAATCGAAGACCTGATGAGAGCCAAGAGGTGAGCCAGAAATATAGGCTGAGTCCCTGTGAGCTGGGGACGGGGGTGGGCTCTGGATGATGGGCAGCCCTTGGTTCGGCCTGGACTCGGTCTGCAAGCCAATGGAAATGTTTTCTACATCCTGCTCAAGGTATTCCTCCTCAAAGATGTCTTGCACGGAATAGAGCTCTTCGTGTTGGGCTTCGGGCTCGGGCTCCGGCGGGAGCGGCGGCGGCTGCTGCTGCTGCTGCACCTGCCTGCACTCCTCTTCCACCCGCATCAGCAGCCGCTGGATCTCCCGGTTGTTGGGACACAGCTTGATGGCCTCGTTCAGGTCCTCCAGGGCTGCGGAAAACTGCCTGCTTGACAAAAGGACAGAAAACGAGAACTGCAGTTACTCTGGATTAGAACGAAGCCGTTCCCGGAGGCTCCTGAGGGTTAAGCGGCTCATTTGTGTTACTGAGGGGGGTGTCTGTGACTGCTGCATCTCTCGAGTTCTGTCTTACGTGCCTCCCTTGGGTTTATTTTATCCAAACTGAAGGAAAACCCCGCCAGCCATTCTGGGGAAGAGGGGAACACCAGCCCGAGATGGCACAACCCAGGCTAACAAAGATGCCTGTCCTCCGCAGCCTGCGTTACAGGCTCATTAATTACTCCTCATGGCACCACCACAAGCTTTGCCGCTGTGTTAGCGAATGGGAAACCAAAAGCATCGCTACCGAAGAGCCAAGCTCACCGCTGCTGTAAACAAGGGCGGTTTAGACGGAGCTGCAACCGCTTAGGGCAGCGCAAATGTAACTTCTGCCTGATGCCAAGCCCACCCAGCATCAGGGCTGGCCCCGGCGCTCCCGCGGGTCAGCGCTTTCGGCAAGGCCTGTCTCTCCGATTTCGCAATGATTTGGCTAAGTTCTTCAGAAGGAAGGAACAGAGCGAGGTCAGGAGCCTGCGAGGAGTCCCAGGGAGGTGGGGGTTTGGGGAAGGGGGTTGTCATTTACAGGGACATCTGTTTGAACGTGATTGTCACCTTGGGGGGGATGACTGCAGAGAAAAAGTCCCCGGTACCTCCCAACACCAGCCTAAGGTTTAGCACAAGCCATCAGAAACCAGGCGGAGGAAGGAAAAAAACCTCCTGTTCCCCGGATTGTGCTGAGCTCAGGGTGCTGCTGCTGCTGGGCACAAACTGGGAAACAAGAGGAGAAAAACCAAAGTGGTGACGGTTTCTGCTGGAGAGAGCTGGGGAGAAAAGGACGCTTGTATGTGGGGAGGCTGATAGCATCTGGAAAGGAACCCGGTCCTTACGCTTCCTCACAAGTATTTTGGAAACAATAGGGAGGAAAACCATGGAAGGAAAGGCGTTGGGTCAGTGTGGTCAGCTAGCAGGACCTGTCCGCACAACAGGAGGTCACGGCTTCACCTCCCACGCCACGACGCGGTGGAGCAGGCAGCGCGGCACTAGGAGCCCGGTTGTGTCGTTTTGGTGTCATTTAAACCCAAGACGACAGCGCACCCAACCCCTGAGCGCAGGGCTCCAAAGCAGAGCCCTCCTGCTCATTTAGGATCGGTTTTGAAAGGAATCTTTTAGCCTTTGGGGAGGTTAACAAGGGAATCCTCCAGGCTCCATCTGGGAGTTCCCCAGCTGGCATCGTCACTGCACAGCTCATCAGCAGCTTCTGCCTCGCAGAAACTGCTGCGGGACAGAGATTCATCGATTTTAAGGCCAGAAGAGATCGCTGTGATGAACGAGCCTGCCCTCCCGCGTAACACAGGCCACAGGGCTTCCATGAGTCATATTTCGCTTCAAGTCCCAGTTGTGCTTGAAACTAAAGTGTATTTTTAAAAAGAATCCCCAACCTTGGTGTAGGGAGATGTTCAAAGTTCAACTAAGATGAAGCTCTCAAAACATTTGCATTCAGCTCCTGCAGAAATTATCAAATGAGTGAGGGGTGTTACTTGGGGATTTGATTGTAATCCAATTAATTCATGTTCCTTTGGCATTTCTCTCCTATGGGGACCCCTTTGGCCTGGTGAATGCCAGCATTGCTGTGTTGGAAAGACAAGCCCTTCACATTTTTCTCTGTCTCCTCACCTGCTGCTGCGCTTGGCCCTTGCTCTTGCATAGTAAGCTTCATAAGATTTCGGTTTCAGCTCCAGTGCTTTAGTAGCAAATTCCTCCGCCATCCCAAAATCCTGTCATTACAACAGATGCGCAGATAAGTAATTCAATAGATATAGAAATAAAAATATAAAGAGTTTGGGAAGAAAACAAGCTTAATATGGACTTTTTTTTTTTTTTGCATGTAAACTCGGAAAACCGGACAGTACTGGAATGTTTTACGTGGATTTGATGTAATTTACAGCCAGGAAGCTATGACGGAACGTCCAAAGACTCCCAGCCCTCTGGGGACGCCGGACGCTGTCAGCACCCATGGAGACCAGCGTGCCACCGGCTCCGTCCACCGATTGTGTCCCCAACAAGTGCAGGCAATCCCTCTCCACCAACCTGCAGTCTTGAGGAAACATCTGGTCTTGCGGAGAGGCTGGAATGCAATCTCACGAAGGGTTTTTTTTTCCACGGTTGAAAGCAATAGGAAACCTTTCCCACGCCCTCCGCTTCCCACTCCGCAACACCCTGACGTACCTCGACGGGGCTGAATAAAACTGCACATGAAGGGACTACGATGTCTCACTAGCTAACAACAGGGGTCACAAAGGTGTCCTACCAGTGCCACCCATTCCACCGCTCCTCTGGTAGCAGCTACTGAAGAGATATTGCCTAAGAGACTAAACTGGGAATGCAGTCAAGAGGTAGGTACCTTCTGCGGTCTCATCTATAGATGCAAAAACTTGCAGGAGCAATTAAAACACCCTGAAATTTTCTACCACAAAACCTGGGATTCCCCAGTTAACAGTAAACTGAAAGTCTTGTCCTTTAGGCTTAGCCACAAGTTGGCTTGTTTAAAGAGAAGGTTCACACTTTTTCTACAAACTGTGTTTGTTCACCAGCGTTAAGATTTTTACTTCCGTGGCTTGTCACCTGTCACCCTCACAGCTTAAAGAAACGCAGTTGTCACCAAAAATCCCATCTCCTCCAGTGCAATATTTTGCTGGCTTGCGGCCTTGGCGGAGATTTCACTTTTCACTACGGAGAATCGAAGTTGTAGAGGTGAAAGTCTCCGCACGCAGAGCAAGGGGCAGGTGGCACTTTGCTGGAAGAAGAGATTCGCTGCAGGAGCCGGTCGCTAGATGCTGCTAGATGGGAACGGGGAGAGCGACAGGGATCTGGGAGGTTCGGGAGGAGAGGGAGGATGTGGGGGTGTTTGGGGATGAGTCACTGCCCTGGGGAAGCGCTGGCCCCCTAAGCATATGCTCCTTCATTTTAAATTAATTAGTATTCAAAGGAGCACAGCTCCTGGCTCCTCCCTCGCCGCTGCCCTAGAAATCTGGAAAGTGCCTCCACCCCCAATTCACATCATCATCGAAAGAGAGTCATAAAAAATTCAAAAAGCTATAAACATAGCAATGAATTTTTAATCGTCAGAAATGCATATTAAAGCATTACGCCTTTTGGAATTAGAAAACGTCAGTGCTCTGTGAAGGACAACCAGGTTATACGGAGGGGAGGTCTCAGAGGTCCAATCAGGATTTCAGGATGGACACACGGACACAAAGCCGGCAGCTCGTGTTTTAAGGCCATGAAGAGTGGGGAGACTTACGTTCATTTTCCTTCGACATCGGGAGAGGTTGAGAAGGAGCGAGACCTTCAGCTCACGGAACGTTTTCAGGTCTTCTCCAAACCCTTCCCTGGGGAATTTTTTCAGAGCGTACTGGTAGCGCTGGGCAGCCTCTTTCACTTTACCTTTCTAATAGAAGGAGAACACGTCAAAAAACATGCTTGGATAACTTCAGCGCAGAGAACTCACTCACCAGCCCCACGAGCGCTTTGGGTGGTGAAGGTAAATGGTGAAGTATTCGCTATTTAGTGTTCACTACTTAGCTCTTTTCTAGAAAGGAAAGCCTGATCAAGGGAACATTTAATCTGGAAATGCAGATGCCTTGTGCAAGTTGAGTCTCCCACTTTGTAAGCGGGAACCACAGCAGAAATGGTGTTAACTCGATACAACTCCATCTGGTTTCTGGACGGATGGTCTTTTGAGCTGGGTGCTCAGGAGCCCATTTCTGGAGAATACCCCTCACTCAAAGCTTAATAAGCACCTGGGAGCGTAAAGAATACGAAGTGTGGGACTTCGGGTGGAATTCCCGGGCCTTGGAGAAGCCTCTGCAACAGCAAAGATAAATATTACGGTGCTGGTGTGGCTCTGAAGTTGGACCAACAGACTGCGATCCATCTCCCTGGACTTCAGATGTCTAAAAATTAGGTGTCTACACCTAAAGCCGTCAACTGGGTTCCTTTTATAGTTATTGGGACGCAAGAGTCACCTTCCAAGGGCGACTCATCTCTTAATTTGGGAATCTATTTTGGGGATGGGGTGATTTGTGCCCTGGAGGGGGGCGGCCAACAGCAGCCAGGGTGAAAGAAAGAGGGCACCATGGGATGTGGGACATGTGCAGCTCATGATGACCCAGACATAAATCTGGCAGCTACAAAGTGAGCTTTACAACCTTTTAGACTCAGGTTTCTCAGCTATATCGTGTATCTCTGGCAGAAAACTTTGGTTACAACGCCAGCTTTGTGTATTTTCTGCTTCACCCTTGGAGCTTAACAGTGAATCGCTGTTGTACTTGCACATTTTGTGCATGCGTGCAAATCTCCAGGTTTTAAAGACCGGCTTAAAATAAAACACGGAGCAAAAAAGACTCTCCAAGTCTAACGGTGGAACGTCTCCCATGGGCTAAAGGACACGGCAGATCCATCTGTGTCCTGACAACCTGTTTGCATTGCAAAAACGGTTCTTCCAGGAGTTGTTCTGGGATACACTATCTCGCGGCCTTGTAACGTATTGCCGGTAACGACAACGTCGCCAGATCTGATGCGATGACATCAGCGCTCCAAATCTCTGTGAAACACTTGCGTTCTGGTGTTTTCAGAGAGGAAACGAAGTGCTGGCTCCAATCCAGAATGCAGAGAGATTTGGCTTTGCTTCAGCTTCGTTACAGATTCGGGCAACCGATCCCCCATCCCCAACCCCGCTAACCAAACCCAAACATTTTGCAACACAAGAAAGGCCCTGAGCAGCACTACGGATTACGGCAGCAAGAAAACCTCGCACAAAGTTCCGCCGCAAGCTGCGTCTGTTTCATTTTTTTCCCCCAAAACCCACTCTTCTCACCTTATAAAACATGTCTCCCTCCTCCATCAGCTTGCTCAAGAGGATGATCATGATGTCTGGTTTGGAGGTGGCCATCGCCCATGTGGCTGGACCTGCAGTGTACAGGATGCATGATGGGTAAAAAACTCAATCCGATGCGAGGGTGGGAGGAAGCTGGGTGGAAAAAATTATCCTGGGGTGGGAATTTCTGCTGGAGAGAACAACTTGGCACGGTCAAAGGGCAGAGCGCTCCAAATGATTGAGCTGACAACTCCTCTCGCGCTTAAATTAACGTCATCCACATCTGCCTTTGCGGTCGTTAAGGCTAATCCTAATTACCACCGCCGTGATGGGTGGGGAGATGACCGGAGCTGTTTCCACAAGAGGGCAGTGCCGATTGTGGAACCGGCCTGGGGGGAAACAGCGTGGCCGGGGAATAAAACGGGTTGAAAAGGAAAAAAAAAATCAGAGCGGTTACATGAGAGCGTTTCTAAATTAAAATCTCTAGAGGTGTAAATCTGCAATTCGACTGTCGGTAGGCGCTTGGTGTTGAAGTGGATTGTGATTTCCAACTTCACGAGATGTGAAATACTAGAGGAGAAAATCCATTAAGGTTGGGAAATACCACAAAGTGAAGGTCGTGTCTAAGCGCTGCTGGTGGCTCCGGGCTGGGGACACAATGGGGACACAGGAGACCCCCCGTGCACAGCCCGTTGTCACCTCAAGGTGTCATATCGGGAGGGGAGGGGTGGCAAAAATTTGGGGACAACTCATTAGTGTGGGTGAAGAATAAGTCAACAATATTCTATAAGTAGATTCAGTACATTTTTGGGGGAAGGAGGTTAGTTTTTGAGTTCAAGTTATTCTCTGCAACAGTCATTAAAAAAATTATTTGAAGGTGAGGTAAATTAAAAGATTAGAGGTGTTGGGGACGCATGCAGGCTAAATCAAACAGGAGAAAGCAAGGCTGACAAAGCTATCAGATCGAAGCTGATGCTGACAGCAATGAGATATACCTCGTGGGCGACTCGGTAACGTCTGACAACCTTCAAAGAAAGGAGAAAACAAAAAGTTGTAGGAGAGAGGGGGGGAAAAAAAATGGATGAAGGTGAAAAAAAAANAAAAAAAAAAAAAAAGAAAGGAAAAAAGCAGCTGTGAGAGGCAGGCAGCAAAGAAGCCAATGCACCAGCAAAATCCCTTTTCACAGGAAAACGTAACGTGAGCGGCTGCGGGCGCAGTGCAGGTAACACTGAGGTCTGGAAGCGTACACAGAGCACGGGGATGCGGCAGCTCACAGCAATGCATGGACATAGTACGTTTTGTCGACTCAAAGACTAGTAAAGATAGAAAAAGCATTACCAGAGGAAAGACCTTGCCAAAGAAACAGTTGTTTATTGATTAACTTTGCTAAGTAATTGGAAAAACTTTGCTAAGTAGTAAGGAAAAAAAAAAAATATATATATATATATTCCCCGTTTTAATGAAGAGAACAAGGCAGGCGTGACTCGCCGGCTGCTTTCGGGATACGAAGCAGCAGCTGGGGCTACCTCTGTGTTACGCTGGTATTTTTTAGGAAGCCAACCCCACGGCTCCACGTCCTGCCTGCGCACCGAGCCGACAGCCGATTGTCCCCTTGTCCCTACCTATCTTCGCTCCTTTCTTCAGGAGGGTGACGACGACCGAGGTGTTGCGACACCCCACCGCCCTGTCCAGGGGTCGCATCCCGCTGTAGTCAACGTGCTCAATCATGGCCCCATGGTCCACCAGAAACTGAACCTGCAAGGAGAAGCCCGACAGTGAGTTCTGCTCCTGGGCAAGGCCTTTGGGCGATGAACACGCAGCAGAAGGTTGGGCTGAAACCAGCTCTAGAGGGCCTGAGGGTTCTGCAGGCTCATGTGTTGTTCTCTGTGGAAGTGCTTGCACGTATGGAGGGCAGGGACTCTAAATACTTGTAATTACATCAGGCTGAACTGTACTATTTTTGGGGGTTGTTCAGCCTAGAGAAGAGAGAGGGGAGACCTTATTGTGGCCTTTTCGGACTTAAAAGGGGCCGAGAAGAAAGATGGGGACAGACTTTTGAGCAGGGCCTGCTGCAACAGGACAAGGGGTGATGGTTTGAAACCAAAGGAGGGAGATTGAGGCTGGACATGAGGAAGGAATTGTTGGCCCTGAGGGTGGTGAGAGCCTGGCCCAGGTTGGCCAGAGAGGTGGTGGCTGAACCATCCCTGGAGACATCCCAGGCCAGGCTGGACGGGGCTCTGAGCACCCTGAGCTGGTGAAGATGTCCCTGTCATGGCAGGGGTGGCACTGGAGGAGCTGGGAAGGTCCCTTCAACCCCAACCATTCTGTGATTCTATGATTTTAAGGCTTTCCACCAACTGCCAGTTTCCTTCTGTGTGTACCACAGGCCACTCACCACCTCAGCGTCGCCGTAAAAAGCTGCCAGGTCCAGCGGGGTGCGCCCGTTTTTGTCCGCGTGGTCGGTAGCAGCCCCGTTCTCCACCAAGGAACGCACCACGGAGAGATGTCCCTTCAGACAGGCCCAGCTGAGGGCTGTCAAACCCTCCTTGTCCATCAGGGAAATGGAGGCACCTGGAACAACAAGCGTCCGTTCACTTGGGAGCTCCCCGTTGTTGAACACTACGATACAACAAACCGGCCGCTTAGTGATGACAGCTTATTTTCAGACAGCTATGTACATAATTATTAATTACTCTATTAACAATTCTCCCCCGTGAATCCCACCCTCCACGGCAACTTCAAATGCACCGATGGGAACTGCGGCAAATGAGTTGATTCACACCAAGCTGTAAACTTTTTCGCACCTAGCTCCGTAGGCTTTTCTGGCAAAAATCTTGCAAGCAGCGGGGTGGATTTGACATCCCTCATCTGAGACATCAATCTTTCTTTTTAACTGTTTATTTTTTAAAAAAATTAAACCCCATTCCAGCCTGTGTGAGTCGGAGACGAAGATCATTTTGCTGCTTCAGCAGGTCACGGCACACCAAGGGGAACTAAGTCAGTTCAGCTCAGCTCTTCTAAATAAGCACGTATTTTCCCCTCTTCGCTCCCCTCCCCTTTACCCAAATCGACACCATTTCCAGCAGCATTTCTCCCTGAACTTTACCCAATACAAACACAACGTTGTGGGATAAACTACTGCCAACTGCAAGCCAAGGAGAGCGGGACTTGACGTTTTCTTGGACGAAGAAACCGCGCTGCCATACCAACGGGTCAGTGTTGTTCCATATGGCTGCGCACACGAGAGCCAAACAGCAGCGTTAAGCGAAGGCTCCTCGTCGTGGCACGAAGAACAACTCCTATTGCCACGGATTCGTCTCTCCGGCATGCGGGAGAGATCGGACCAGCTCCGCTCCTCCGAGAAATCGTGGCGACTTGCAGGATTTTTCTCCTGCGCGTGAACTCTAAACCAACCAGCGCGAGATCTTCGCTGGCTCCAGAAAGCTCAACAAGCCGGGGAGTAATGTGGATTTCTTGAACCTTCCCAGCTTGATGTATTAGGACGTATCGCCCAAATGATGGCGAACTGATGGGTCTTGAGCTTGCCCAGCTTCTTGTTTGCAGAAGAGCATGATACACGAATATTTGCTCATGCCACGTTCAGGTGTCTCCACCCGGAGCTCTGGGCACGGCCGCAGCGCCGCTGCACATCTCAGAATGGGGCACCGAGTGCCAGCGAGGGAGGTGACAGCGACCGTCCGGTGTGCCCAGGTGGGACACCGGCTGCAAGGCAGCTCACAGGTAGAAGCGAAGGGATGACACCAAACTCCCAACCTCTCCTCTCCTCTCGCATCGCCCACGTTGTCCCCAGGAGCCCTCCTGAAGCTCCGCCAACACCCTCCAGATGATCCTCACCTCACCAAGGCCAACTCAGGATAAAGCCTCATCTCATTCCTTCTTATTTGTACCAGCTACTTGCTTGCAATCAAATTTTCCAAGTCTCCTCTTGTGTTTTTCCCTCTGACTCTCGCAGCGCCGGTGAGGAAGCTCCTACAATATGAGGGAAGGCTGGAAATCCACACCAGCCCTCAACCTTCCCATTTTTTCCCAGTGCGTTGGCAGGGACACACCAAACCACAGGGTGACACGCACAGGCTTCAGCGTATCGCTGCAGCAACGCAAGCTGGAGGTCTAAGCGTGCGGACAATTCTCCAGAAATGCCCAAACGCTGCTCCGAGGTGGGTTGGCCGAGACCTTTGTGAAGCACCGAGCTCTCGATGCAGCTGTAGCTCCCAGTAGAACCTCACTTGGCTCTGAAGGCACCTCCAGCTCCTTCAGGGATCTCTGGCTTACTTGGCATTAAGGCAGTCGGACACGAAACAAACTGATGGTTTCGAAGGCGAGTGGCTTAAGGTGACCTCAAGGGACCGATCCCCGCAGCAGGTTTGGTCTGGGTAAGCCCAGCTCGCTCCTGAGAAAGGCTGGGCTGCTCCTTCCTTAAAAAAAATAACTGGCTAAATGCAAGAGTTCATGATTTAATACATTATCCAGCAGGCAAGCAACAATGAGCCACAAGAAAAAAGGAAACGATGCTTGCAGCATCAAAAAGCAGCAGGGAGTGGCCAGGATGGTCGGATCCTTTCTGCACGGAGGATGAAGGAGCAACACCACGCACCATCTACCCCAAGGCAGTAAAAACATCCAGGGACTGATTTTTTTGCAGGAAAACAGGATTCAGAAATCAAGCTCTCCCCAAACGGAATGAGCATCAAGAATCATCTTGCTTTGCGTGACACGGATCCCTATGAATATCAGCTTTAGCAGAGCCGGGACCGGGAAAGTTTAATTCACCGTTCACGCGTCTCTTACTCCTGGGTGTAAAGCAAGAGCAGTCGGTAACTCTAAAAATCTGGATTTCAAACTGATTGATGACTGCAACTCTGTTAATAAAAAGTGTTTACAAACGCTGACTGTGTTAATCAAGTACAGTCGAATGAGATTTGCTTTGCAACGCACTAATTAATGCTTATGCCTTATGAGTCACACGCTTTGATTTTAATGAAATATTGAACAGGATCGTTAAAGCCATTTTAATTAAAATACACCATATATCACTGTACTCTGCCCAGGCTTGAGCTAACTTTTCAGGATCATGTGTTATTGCATATTTAGTGGAGTTTATTACTCTATTTATTAAAAAAAAGGACCTTTTAAAGCAAAAAAGAACTTCATATTTTTGACTTCTTGGGCTCTTAGTGTCCAAAGAGCCGGGGGAACATCTTATGTTTTAACTGGTGATCCCAGAGCCAGGATCAGATTATCTGGTATTTTCATCCCCCACTGAACCAGTCTTAAGCAACAGGCACAGTTCTCAAGTCTGGCAAAAATAATCACTTATTTTAAGCCTTTTACACAGTGAAACTGCAAAAGGGGCCACATTACAACTTAAGCATAGAGAGCGTTAATTTGTAAATTAAAAAAAAAAAAAAACAAAACCGGGACATCAGAAAATAATGAATCGAATTAATTCATAAGAAACTCATGCCTCAGAATGATCTTGGTCACATCCCTACGCAGGTTACAGCGCTGAAGAGCAAGGATCCCACTGGCAATGAGAAACTTGGTCTTGGAAGCCTGGCAATTTTACAGTGAAAAAATGTTATTGCAACTACTAAGTAAAATATTCAAGTGTCTCACATTTTGGCTAAGAGGTCAGACACAGTCACTTACGATACGAAGAAAATATCCCTTCCCAAAGAGGGATCTTACCTGAAATAAAAATATCAAATAACAACACAAGAATTAAATACTATTTCTAGCAAAAATAAGTTTGAAAATCACCCAAACAAACATTGGCTATTTGTCCAAAGAAAAGTCTCTAAAAAAGCAGAGAAATAAGCAATAGTCATGTTCACACGGGTTGAAGGCAGCGCGTTGTTCTGACTCACCTCAAACACGTACATCAGAAATGAGTAAAACTGAAACACTGCCTGAGTAGGGGAGTTATTAGATACTGACAGCACTGAGCGAAGCGAATCAGTGAGCGCAAAGCTGGCGAGCAGGCTATCTTCAAAACAATTCTCTTTTATTTTCAACAAATACACTAAACCTGTGTCAAGGCCTCACCCCCCTGCTGATGTTGGCATCAAAACGTGGGCGACAATACAAGCACTAAAGGGTTAAAATGT
This sequence comes from Pampusana beccarii, assembly GCA_013399365.1. NCBI lineage: Eukaryota > Metazoa > Chordata > Aves > Columbiformes > Columbidae > Pampusana > Pampusana beccarii. Next base: position 35,945 of record VWYH01011072.1, on the reverse strand, counting down.
CCCAAACTCCAGCCCTGTGGTTGAGCCTCACCCGCCTGTTCCATGGTGATGTTCATGGTTCAATTGCATCGCTTGTTGATTTTGCTCTAAGGAGAAAAGCTCTGAGCATGGTTCAAGGGCATTTTCTTAACTCAGTGCTCAAAGCACCTGGGAAGTGTTTGATTTTCTAACAGAAATGTGTGTGTTTGAGGCGGTGTGCACCAAACACAGCCAATAAAATGGCCAGCCAAGACGAAATCTATGATTAGAATAGTCTTGTTATCCAAGAAGTCCTGAGAGCATCTCCCAGCAGCGGGATTACGGTCCCCACCCCGACACGACAAACAGGGGGCCGGTGCGGTGGGATTTGCCCTATTTGGTCCCCAACACCCTCCCAAGCTCGTGCTCTAACCTTGTGCGAGCAGGAACTCCACGGTGCCCAGGTGCCCCTCGGACGCAGCCATCATCAGCGGCGTGCGGCCCTGCTTGTCTGCCATGTTCACGTCGGCGCCGTGCGTGAGCAAGAGATCCACGATCTGCAACGCACAAAGCGAGGACACACGTCGTACGGAGAGACCCAGCTGGGAAGAAACCAGAGCCCAGGAAGAGCAGAGCGGTCCCCACGTCTTCAAACCGCACCCCCCCAAGGCATGGTGCCCTCTGGGATCGCTGCTGCGTGATTAGGGCACAGAACCATAGAAGCGTTTTGGTTGGAAAAGACCTTTAAGGTCATGGAGTCCAACTGTTCACCCAACCCTGGCACTAAATCGTGTCCCTGAGAACCTCATGTCCGTCTGTCCAACCCCTCCAGGGATGGTGACTCCAGCACTGCCCTGGGCAGCCTGTTCCAATGCCCCACAGCCCTTTGGGGAAGAAATTGTTCCCACATCCAACCTCAACCTCCCCTGGTGCAACTTGAGGCCGTTTCCTCTGCTCCTGGCGCTTGTTCCTGGGGAGCAGAGCCCGACCCCCCTGGCTCCAAGCTCCTTTCAGGCAGTTCAGAGATCAGAAGGTCTCCCCTCAGCTCCTGTTCTCCAGCTGAACCCCCCAGCCACTCCCATCACACTTGTGCTCCAGCCCCTTCACCTTTTAAGTCAAGAGCACCCCATTTCCTTCCCAAAACGTGACACAATACTGCAGCCAGCAAGAGCTCGGGGTGTCTGAAGCATCAAGGCCGCATCTTCTCGCTCTGAGAAGCGTTGGGGTTTGTCTTCTCTCCCCGTATTTCTCCAAGACGGAAGGGACGACCTGACCGTACCCCCCAGGCCATCCCAGCAGTGCGAGGGACCCGCTCACCTGCCAGTGCCCCTGTCTGACGGCGCTGAAGAGCGGGACCACGCCGCGGCGGTTGGGCTGTGCCACCGCGGCACCCTGCTCCAGCAGCAGCCGGCACACCTCCAGCTTCCCGCGCCCGGCCGCCGCCGTCAGAGCTGCGGACAGAGAAAAACCGTCAAGGGAAAGAGCCGCGTCCTGCGCGGAGCTCGCTCCTATCTCATCCCGCTGCCGGATAGCGAAGGAACAGAGCCCCCAAATGCCCAACGTTTCCCACAAAAGGCAAAGTGAAGGGAACGGGTTGGAGTAGCGCCCAAGTAGCGCTTACTCGTCGTTTTGGTTTACATCAAAGGTCACCTCTTCCACCTCGTAACAAGAGGCTGATTGGGACAAGCAGCTTTTATTATTTTCAGCAAGCCGCGGTGAAACTGGAGGAGAACCACAATAAGCATCAAATAATCTATGGGTGCGTGTGACTGAGCTTTAAGGTGTCGCTGCAAAGAAACGCAGAGTCTTGTCACATGAAACCTTCACCTTTTCCCCACGGCAAAAGCCCCAAAAGACGATGCCCAGAGGAAACACAGACCTGCAGGTACGTGCCTTCTCAACAAGACCTTCTGCACCCTTCTCCTCGACTCATTGCACCATGATCTTGGCTATGAGAGGGACCGAGCTGGGGCCACTGACACATCACTGCCAGTGATGAGCAAGATTCGTGGCTTTCCTCTGTCTGAGCGAGCACAGAGCAGCGTTATTCGGACAGAATATTGTTATTTTTAATATCCCACTTTAGATCTTTGAAACCAGGGAAATAATTGGAGAGCAAAAATGGTATGAATATGTTAACCCGTTCTCCAAAAAAATGTTAATTCTAGCCAGGACTGGTCCTACCAGCAAGGGTCTTTGTGCAAAACCAGAATTATCTCTTATTTATATATATCTCACAATATTGCAGGTGGGTAGAAGTAACACCTGACAGCTCTCCCCTGACAAAACGTGCTCTATTAACTTGGAAAGCAGGGTTGGGTTAGAAAAAGACACATTCGATCTGAAAATAGCACCTGCCTTCGACTCCTTTTTGGTATTAATTTTAGACTTTTTGGTTCCTCCCTCCTCTCCCCAACTTTCTGTGCACTTGAGCGCAGCTCCTCTGGCTCCGCTGCTTCTCGTAGGAGTCGGAGCAGAAGGTGGGAGTCTATTTCTAACTGACGTGGCTTGTTTTTATTCTTTGAAGCACATTTCTGTGGGATGGCTGATTACGAGGTGTTGATGGGTTTCCAACTGCAACGCTGTTAATGCTGGGGGATTTAATGAATTCTCGATTCTGTTCCGCAGGATGGTTGAGTTTTCTCCTCTCGGGGTTGAGAGACATCAAGAGTTAAAAGAAAAACCAGCTCGCTGCCACGAGCAGAACATACTGCAAAATCTATAATCGGATCCATGTGGGTTTTAAACGTAAGCTACGAATATAGAAGGAGGACTGTGTGTAATGTGCACGGCAGAGGGATCGGGATGCAGGGCTTTGGGGTTCTATTTCTGAACCTGCCTGCACTTGAAACGTTGCAGGTTAATTTGAGATATTTCACGTCAAAATGACTTGTGTTCGCAACAATGGAAAAACGGTCAATCACAGAGGTGTTTGATGTTCGCCGTGAAATGGCCTTTGGAATAGACTTCAGTGGGGCAGGATGACTTGATCCACGGCCAGACCCTTCTCTCTCGGCCTGACGTGTCTTTTTGCTATTCCATTCCTCAGGGTGCGGGTATGTAGCTCCAACCCGTCTTTTTGCAGCTCCAACTCAAGGGAAGCTCAAAAGCTTCTGTGCTACTGAGCAGTCAGACCTGGATTTGCTGCCCGATGCTGAGAGAAACCTGTCCAAGCTCGTCTTGTATTTCACACAGATAATTAAGCATCTCTCCTCAGAAATGGAGAAACCCCCTGAGGGGCAGAAGGAGCTCAGTCCTGCTTATTTAAGCCTCTTAGCACTCCCCAGATGGACTTATCAACCTGTTTCTGACATCACCGATGTGCCTTGCAACAGCCATTGGTCTCCAAAAAACCCCACAACGCAAGGTAAGGCTGTGCCTGCGTGTTGAAAGGAGACTGGAACAGCCAAGGAAAGGCGATGAGAGGAAATGAGAGCAATGGAAATGGTTTTGTTGGAAGTTTTACTGTCTGGCAGAGAGCTCCTGGGGCCCAGTGTGAACAAGACGAGTCCAGCCGAGGAGCAGCGACCAGGACCATGGGCTTGAAAACAGCAACGTTCCCTCTGCAGCTTCTTCCATCAGGACGTAGCGCCACGAGAACAACTCACCGTGCGACAACAAAGCCTTGGCGTAAACGCCGTTAACCAGCTGCTGCATTTCTCAAAACACGGTTCAAACAAAACCCGAGATGAGTTTCAGGGGTGGACGTGCGACGTCAGACAAGGCACAGGCTCCAACACCAGGGATCTGCACCAGCACATTCTGCCTCTGCTGTTGTGCAGAACGCCTCTGCTTTCTTAGAGAATAAAAAAAAAACAACTTTATCTGGAGAAGGAATCATTAAACTGCTCCTATACAGCACGTGTAGCTGTTTCACAGCCTGGCAGCGAGACAAACGCAGTTTGCTGGAGTCGTTCTTTGTGCCTCCAACTCTGATGGAGTTATTGCAAGTGACTCAGATACTTTTGTGCTGGGTTTTGATATTCGCCTTGTCCCAGGGGGAAATATTCCATCTGGAGCTGGCTGTAATGTGCTGTCAGCAATTCCTAAACTTCTGATGTCACTTGGCACTGCCTATGGGGCTGATATCACCACGCCAGGCACTCAGCTCTGCTCTGCAGAGGATTAGATGCACGAGCAACAAGTAGCAAAAACCAGACACGATATGATTCAGATTTTTAGAGCAGATTGCTATTTTTAGGTGGACACCAGCATTTCTCTTCACATTTTTCTAAACTCGCCGTTTGCTTTCGGGAAAATAACACTAAAGCGATGCGAAAGGGAGTGCAGGAGCAGCTTTAGACCAGGCTTTGCCAGGCTCACCTAGACAATCTAGACTAGCTGAACTCGCAGAGCTGATCTGTAGTACCTGATACTGCCCACGAGGTTACTTTGCAGTGTCTCTGGATCAAAGTCTGAAGGTATCTGGATCACGGTCCTATTTACAAGATGGTCCTGAGGACCCAAACCCCAGAGAATATTTTGGATGAGCTGTTTCTGGCCTGGTCACCACTTCAAACTCTGAGCTCACCGGTAGCAAAGCCACTGTCCTGTTAGCAATGCTCATTCATTTCATTTTATTAATTCCATATCCAATTTCTTTTTCCTCCTGTACCCCAGGGGCACTTCTAAATTGCTTATTTGTATGTGTTGCCCCTAGTTCTGCTACTAATGGCACAATGCCCTTGCTGCTGTCATGTCCCTGTGGGTGCAGGAGCTCTGTCCCCAACGCCCTGAGTGCCCCAGAGCAGCAAAACCACCCGCTGGGACATCTCGTCCCTCCGTCTTTGTCCTTTAGAGCCCAGGGCGATACTTTCTGATAGACTCCATTCATTGTAAGGCTCCAACAAGGCCACATTTTCAAAGGTAGAGTGTACAAAACAGCTCAGAATACAACCGTGATTTCTTTTTCCTCCCCTTCTAACCAGAAGCGACCTGACCGAAGATGGAGCCGCACGCCGTCGCACCCTTGGATCGTGTCATTTTTAAACAAAGCTGACAGGATCAAAATCGGTGCTCCGTTACCCAGACAGAAACATTACCTTGGCGTATTAACCTGACAGGAACATTACCAGCGATGCGAGCAGATTAGTGAGTTGAGTACAAAAGGCAGTGGATAAATTTACGAGGTCACTGCAGCTAAAAACTAACAACTCCGAGTTTGAATATCTCAAGAAATGGAGATGATTGATGTGTGTGAAGTGGAAGGGGTGAATGGCTGCTTTTCTTTTAGCAGAAGTTAGGAAAGCAGGGCTTCTGTATTATACCCATCAATATAAAAATAAGGTCTTGCACAAAAGGCCATTTGCTTAATTACCTGGTGCTAAATAATAATGAGTTTTCAGAAAATCAGTGGACAATTTAATAGTCATAGTGCTGCACATAATGAGGAAGAGGAGAGAGAAACATTTCGATAAATATGCCAAATATTAAAAGAGAAAAGGCAGATTTTTGTGTCCATCTCACTTAACGCGAGATGTTTCAGAGAAGTTAATGTCCTGATTGTCAGAGCTGCCGTATGCCTGCACGCTCCTGAGAATCAGCTCAGGATTTCCAAAAGCCAGTTTTATTTAAGCTGAGCTCAAGCTCCACCTGGGCACCTGTAAATCACTGGGAAGCTAATCAGAGGAACCGATCCTTCTCCCTCCATCAAACAATGCCAGGGATCACGGATGCATCAGGGATGCATCAGGTGGCACAGAGCCCATAAATACAAATAGAAATATGCAAGAAGAAGCTACAGCATCTACAGAAATCACCTGTCTCTCCCCAAAGGCTGTCGAAGCTGTTGATTTGTGCTCGCTCCACCTCCTCTTCGTCTTTTTCTGGAAGATCGAGCAGGTAGGAGACAATCTAAAACAAAATCGGTTCAACTCACAGTCACTTAGCTACTAAGAATTTCCCAGCTTTATTTAATTAGCTCCTCTGATCTCAGCACATTACCTATGTTTTCATGGATTGCGCTTAACAAAAGCAAAATCTAAACTCAAGTAAACGTGAGGAGCTCAATTTAGCAAAGAAACCAACCGGTGCAAAAATCCTCAAAGACTGCTTCTTGGTAGGAACACCTACATCATTTTCCACATCACAAAGCTTTATCAGCACGATAGGAGCAAGGTCTTAATTTCTTCTCTCTCCTCAACACGCGGCCCAAACCTCCGTGGTCTCACACTCCCCTAAGAGCGCTGGAGGAGCTGTAAGAACATGTTGTTTATCCATCCCTGCTTAAAGGTTTATTCCAACAGCTTCAGGGTTTAGAATCACAGAATGTCCTGAGTTGACCCACAAGGATCATCCAATCCAACTCCTGTCCCTGCACAGGACAACCCCAAAATTCACACCGTGTGTCTGAGGATATTGTCCGAATGCTTCTTGAAAACCATCAGGCTTGGGGCTGTGACACCTTCCCACCCTCTGGGTGAAGAACCTTCTCCAAATACCCAACCTCAACCTCCCCCAGCTCGTAACGCTTCCCCTCCTGGACGCCTTCCCACACCACAGGGTTGGCCAAGAGATCTGTGAACCCCACAGATGGGATGGGAAAGAGAGGAAGAGCACGACAGAGGTACCGATTCCACCTCCAAGACCTTCTTTGGTCAATATTTTGGCTAGGACCCATAGCCAACCCTTGGGTTTCGCATCCGGTGATGTGCTGGAAGGTCTTACCTCGGTGTAGCCCATGCTGGCCGCGGCGATCAGGGCCTGTTGGATGGCGTGGCTCTTCTTGAAGACGCCCTGTTGCTGCCCGGCCATGCTCCAGTCGCACTGGATCAAGAACTTCACCACCTCCAAGTGGCCCCGGAGCGCCGCGTGAACCAGAGCGCACTGCCCGTTTTTGTCCAAGTGATCCACCTTGAGAAGAGAAGACAAAACACAATTCAGCCAAATCACACCTTCATTTCTACAGAGTTTCCAGCCCCGGTTTTAAAATAATGCCACGTGTGCAAAATAAGCATTTTTTTCTGGTAAAATATCCCTTCCATGACCAGAAAACAACCGTTCCCAAAGCAGCTCTGCCCCGGGCTTACGCATCCTCTTGGCCACAACTCTTTGCCTTGGGTCAGTTACCATTATTTTCAGCTTTCTTCAGACTCAAAGGCTGCAAAAGCACTTTCCTTTTTGTGTCCTGAAGTCCAGCAACCCTGTTTTCTTGAGGACTGAAATCATACACACTGATATAACCTCCTTTAATCCAACTCCCTGGAAGGAAAACCAGTTTGTTTTCCAGATACCATTTCTTTCGAGAGCGACAAAAGTTCCTCAGCCTGCACTACAACAAATATTTATTGTATTTATCAAATTTCCGAGCCAAAATCAAATATCTCAGCCTTCAAACTAAACCCAGCTGGTTTGGGGGTATTTCCTCAATACATTTAGGGATATCCAAGGAAATCTAGAAGCGGCAGGACTTTTGCATTGCATGGAATGCTGTTTCTTACCAATGAATGTCAGAGAGTCACCAAACTCTCCCAAAATATCCCAAGAAAAGCAGAATTCTTTTTTTCCTTCATACCATCCCCACGTTATTACAGACAACAGGGCAAGATCTAAACGAGCCCTTCGGTTATCCCGACTTTCATACCAGAGCTATACAAACCCATATTTTGCTTTTTGAACTGAAGCTAAACATATAGAGAAACCACAAATTGTTTCCAGGAGGCTCCACTTCAAAGATCAGCACAATTTTCTTCTTCAACAAAATATTTAAACTGGACTCATTATAGACAATTAAAGCTCCAAACACTCACCACAAAGCTAAACAAAGGGTATTTTTCTAGGACGAGTCCGACAGAAGATTTTGGAAAATGTGTCTCGGGGAGATATTTAAAGATTGCTCTGTTCTGCAAAAGCGACGCTGCCATTTGAACCTCGCGAGGTTCAAGGGCTTCTCCAGATCATCCTTCACCAGAGCAGCGGGATGAGGCAGCTCCCACCTCAGCCCCGAATTCCAGAATTCCAGACCCTCAGGAGTTATCCGTGGAATAAATAGTATTAAATCAGCTTTTAGGGGAACGTGGTCACTTTACCTTGGCCCGTTTCTTGCAGAGCAGCACGACGATGCTCAGAAATCCGGCAGCAGCCGCGTAGCCAAGGGGGGTGAGGCCACTTTCCGAAGCGGCGTCGACGTTGGCCCCAAACTCCAAGAGCAAAGCCACCATCTCGGCGTAACCCAGGTGAGATTGGACGCACAGAATGGGGGCGTTGTTCAGAACTTCGGTCCGATAATTCACGTTTGCGCCTCCTAAAATCAGCAACCGACTGACCTGCGAAGAGAAGAAGAGCTCCTGTGAGCTGAGCTTTATGGTTTATTGTCAGGGCAACAAGAGAATTTAAACCAGAGGCCTCTGCACACACCCAAGCAAACACATAAAATGCCCAGTAAAAACACTTGCCCAATATACACTCCCATTTAGGCATTTTTTGCCTGTATGGGAAGGAGCTGGGGAAGCATCCTTCCAGACAAGGAACAATTCGAAATCTGTATCGCTGCCTGAAATCCCTTCTGCCGCAGAGATGAAATCACTGAAGCCAACACGTTCATCTTAAGGAACTCAAATGGGCACAAAGTGCCTGAACCAGCACGTGCTGTGGTGCTTGGCATCACTGAGTCGGTGCCCGATCCCTTTACGGAGCTGTCGAATTTCAACCCCTGTTGCCGCACCCCACATCTTTGGGGAGGAAAACCACAAGCGAACCCTTTCGCACGGGCCCATGTTCACTACTCAGTAGCTGCGATTAAAAGGAGATCCCTGGGTGACGCGGAAGAGTTGAGGGATCACCCCAGATGGTGATAAAATCCCAATCGAACTGGTGGCTTCTCCCCAGCTCAGGACGAGCGTGGTGGGACCGCTGCAATGGGCAGGTCCTGCGAACGCTCCATCCACATCGCTGGGAGCTCCTCATGCAAGATCTGAACCATCCCAGCTCTGCCCCCCTCCAGTACCTTTATATTTGGGGTGTAGAGATTTCTCAGAGACGCCAAAGCCATCGAAAGACCTTCGGTGCTGTAGGAGATCCAAAGGCCTTGCAGGATGGAGGAGGATACCCCAACTTTTTTACTCAGGCCCTGAAAAGAGAAAAGGTGGTTTAGATGCAAACCTACAAATACGCTCATTTATGTTGGGCAGGTCTTTCGGGGTCTTCGGACTTCAGGGAGTTTCAAGACACTAATAGCTCTACACAAGATAAAGCAACGATTTGCCACATGCGACCTTCGCGGTGAATTAATAAATTCGGAGGAAATAACTCGCAAAGGTCCTGTAGCCATTCCCAAGGTCTAGGAAAGGCAGGATTAAACTGTGAGCAACCTGACTCCATTCAACACCCTCAGAAAACATCACGCTGAGGAGCACAGCACGCTGCTCTTTTAATTTTTTAATGAAGTACGGGTTATTTTGGCAGAACTGATTCACAAAGTTGCCTGATTATTCACACAGTTAAACCAGATGACAATATCTACTCCCAGCAAGATAAATGAAGGAAATCTCAACCACGGCCTGGAATAGGATTCCCGTATCTCGTACTGGACCGGTCCCAGCTGGCTCCATCATCAGGCTATACAGAACATACAGAAGGTCTGACATCCTTTTCCAGCAACACTAATTGGCAGAGCACAGAACCGTTGAGCAATTTTCCTAGTGAAGGAGCAATAATTGCTATTATATTTATATTTATTATATATCTATAGCCACCAGACGGGAGCTCAAAGACGAGGGGAAAGGGTTTGCAAGCCCAGCACGGAGCTTCTCCGCCTGTTGTGGGTGCACCCTCCGTGTTGCTGTTCTATCGATTTCCCATTAAAATCCACCGTTTCCATGGAAACCCTACAGTCATCTTCACTTCTCTCTCTATACACAAACCCCCATTGCCTCACACGCCGTGTGGTCACTTCTATCCGTGCAAAGCAGCAGGATCACATCCGAGTTTGGTAAATCTTTGTAGGACAAACTGACACGGAGATGCTGGGAAGAAAACCAGCAGCAAAACACGGGGTTTCTTTCCTCTAAAGGAAGATGTGCAGGAACCAGCATCTGAATTCGCAGCCCCCCAGTCCTTAGATGCGAAAGATATTGCGATGCGCCGCACCAGCCGTCAGCAAATTCATCACTTGAAATGGTTTTACCATAAAAAGAAGCAACAGATTAGACGAGCTCTTATAAATAACAACTCCAGGCGCTTGTTTCCTTCAAAATTCAGGGAGCTAAATAGAGAAAAGTATCTGCTGGCATTAAGAGGCAGAAAAAAGAGCTCAGGAATTTCAGCCACCATTAAATGCTGCTTTTGAAATAACACAACACAGGGCGTTAGAGGTCAGTACTGAATTTCAGTCAACTAAGTACAGTATAATTGGACAAATGGAAAACGATTTTATAATAAACGGTTAAAATAATTTTAAAATAGTTATAATACTATCAAAGCCAGAAACGAGCTGTTTGAGTCACCATCAGGACCGAGGGAAAGAGTGTGCATTTTCAGAATAGCCATCTGAAGATAATCATACGTGCTATAAAAATCTCAACCACTGTATTAGAACATCTATACTTAGATATTAGTGCAAGACATAAAAGACGACGTTTATCCTTTACAGAATAAATACATTCAACACCATTATCCCTCAGTTGCTGAAACAAAACTGCTCTATTTCTCATTTTACAGATCGTAACTTCTTTCCTATTGCCCTTTTCTGCCCAGAGCTGGAACGGGGGTTGAATCCTTCACCAAAAGCAATTCCCAATGTGACACAACATCAAATTTCGCTGGGACCACCCGACACAGGATGCAGACCCTGCCTGGCCACACATCTTTCATTTCAATACCTTTGCCAACCCCAGGTTTCAAAAAGATGTGGTTTTTCTGTCCTGCGCTCGTGTGCAGCTGTCAGCATCCTTCATTTCTCATTCTCCTCATCCTTTTTCCTCTGCTATTTGGCCATTGGTACCTTCAACACAAGATCTTTACGAGGCTCTTTTTCAAGGAGTATCAGACACCTTTATATACCCACAGCCACCAAAGTGAGTGTTTCTACCTCTAATTGTCACCACGTTCTCAATCTGGGGACGAGGGACCCCCATTTCGGGATTCCTGTCATTTCAGCTAACTAATTTAAGATGAAATTAAAGCCTCCTCTTGGGTTGATTCGCAAAACATACGTCAGCCTGAAGTTTGGGTCTTCTTGGATCACTGCTGCACATTTCTCTTCTTGCCCTTTCATTCCATGCCAGGCTTTCCAAGCTGGGTTCCCATATGCTCCTGCTAAGACTGGTAATTGCTTTAAAACACTAAAACATTTGTATTTTTTTCTTCTTGCCCAAACTGTTTGAGGATGTTTGCGTTTAAAAACAGAAAACCAGCAGATCTGAGCCATCAAGGGAGCGGGAAAGCTCCTTTACACCCATCCATCGGGTGTTGTACGTATCTTTACACCTGGAAATTCCAAGTGTCCCATCATTACCTTGCACAAGGTACCGGGGGATTCGAACCGACAGGGATTGGGGAAGGACAAATAAGTTTTGTGCAGTGTTTAATCCAAATTTGTCTCAGCTCTCAGCATCCCTGGCCGGACAAAACGCTTTAGCGCTGTTCCAATCCTTATTAAAAAAAGGAATAAGCACAAACCTATTAAAGCCTGGAACCCGGTAATTTGTTTCTAGCGTGGAAGCGTGAAATGAAGATTTGGAACCAGATTTAGGTGTAAATGGCAGCTGAATAGCAAACTCGCTGCTGAGTTCGGCCTTGGGAATGCAACATAAAATGTGAAAATTAGGCGGTGATCTGGGGTTTTTCCCTTTGGCTCCAGCCATCGCTTCCCAAACCAGGAGCCTTTGCTACAACACTTGACGGTGAATTCAGCACAGGGAACTCAGTGGAATACAAGACACAAACTACCTGTTTGCTCTAGAAATACAGGAGTCCTGAAGTTCTGAAATCCATAAAATCACATACAGAGCAGATGAAAGTACCGACTCGTTTTAACCAGTGCTAAGCACCCAATAGTTTTAAGAAATTCTGTATTTCCCATGACCTTACATATGCATCCCCTTGTTTCCTTCTCCTGGTACAAGAGCCAACAGGCGGAAGAACGATAATTTATGGGTCATATTGCTGCTCACATCCCAGTTTGTTTTTCAGTTACTCAGGTCTGAAATGTCTGTGTGAAGAGTAAAATGGACCGACCATCAGATGTTAACGACCATCTACGTTTCCCCTTCACCATCTAAATTTTGGCTTGGATTCTTCAAACCCCGCTCCTTTTAAAAGATTCATTTTCTCTTGATGTTATTGCGGGAACTCATCATACAAGGGAAGAAAGCTCTATATGGTAGAAAAGCAATTTTAGCTAAGGAGGCTATCTGCTGAATTTACAGTCTGAAGGGCGGGTTAATTTGAAGGATTTTTTCTATACCACTGCCAATTTTCGGAAGCTCCGACACATTTCAGCAGCCTGAAGCCATCACACTTCTCACCGAAACCCTAAAATCTGAATTTAATTTAATCTTCATTTTAATTTTCATTACCTTAAAAATATGGGCTTTGAGAATGTGATGTCCCAGTTCAATAGTTTGCTGTCGGTTCAGTTTTCCTTCTTGACGGGAAAACCAGAAGGCAAGTAAAGTGTGGCCGCTCCTAAAAGCAGAAGAAAGAATATGTCAGTATTTGCCGGTTGCACCAACAAAACGACTTTTTGACAACAATTTTTCCTCCTGCTAAAGCCTTTAACCTTGCCCTGGGATAATTCTCACTTGTAAACCACCAACCAGTTGCATCCTTTATTATTGGCGATCGCTGACAGCTCAAAAACCTCAAACATTGAAGGATGGCAAAAATAAAACAATATATTTACTACGGCCACACGTAAATTTGGAGACACCAGAGGTACAATTGCACGAAAGCTGAAGTGCTACTTTTATAGTCATTTTGCAGAGGAGAACCGTAGTTTGAAAGCATGTCACCGATCCCGAATTCGCTAGAAAATGAGATATTTAAAATATCCACACTTGGCAAAAAACACCCTCGAAATGACAACTACATTCTCCATCCTGCGACACGTCCTGCAGAGCGAAGGAGCTTTATTTCCATGTAAAACTCCGTCTAAATACATTCTCCAGCTTTTCCAATAATAAAGATGCTTCTGGCAATGATCTACCAGGTTGACATCAAAGCAAATTAAGCTGCACATCCAGCCCCGTTTAAGGCAAAACATAATAAAAGAGACAATAACTTCCTTCGTTAACGATGATTTTTACCAACATTTTTCAACATACAGACTTCCAGATCCTAACATTAAAAGTTCAGCATGGCTGGGGCTTCCCGAAGATGCGAGAAGCTGATTCTCCGCACAAAACACACATGGTACAAAAATGTGAAGCATTGCAAATCGTTTCTGGATGAGATTGGCAAATATCTGGCAAGATTGTGTTTTTTTTCCAACAAATTTATATTCTTTTTAAAGCCTGGGTACTCCCAAGAGAGCCCTTTTTAACCCACTTCATTTCTGGAACTACATAAAAACGCGACTACACACAAACGCAATCAAACCCCTTCCAGCCAAAGGAAATCAAATATGATCTCAACCGTGGCTTTGAAAGGGCTTTTAAGGACACGGCATGTTATTCACTCCTTTGGTAAAGCAGAAAAAGCGCTTCCGTGTGGCCAAATGGCAAGTTAAATATTACAGAAGACAAGAGGTTTTCGCAACTCCCCATGCAGGATGATGGGTCCTGTCTCGAAATAAAGTCGGAATAAAACGGAAAGGTTCGTCACGCCACAGGCGGGCGTTGGGCAACCTCCTCTGGCACTGAAAATACAGGGATTACTATTATTATTATTATTATTATCGGTACCCCGAGGTACCGATGGGATGGGGAGCAGGATGGAAAACAAAACATCTTTTCCTTACAAGGATGAACTTGCTCCCCAAGTCCTGACAGCACCGCATCCCATTGATGAGTAATAAACCAAACTCTTCCACCGGTGAGTAATTCTATTGTGCCTCTCTCCAAACTGCAATTTAAATTACAGAGGCACCATCAACTCCAACAATAAACTCTTGTCTGCAATGTTTTTATTGACCGATGAATCGCGACTGTGAGAATTCTTCATACGGCACCGACAGAAGGGACAAAATGTGAAAAGCAGGGAAAACAGAAGGGGTTTGGCAGCGGTTGTAGCACCTCAAGTTATCCACAGCTTGTCGCTTTGTCTTCTTTTTGCTCTTCCCCTCTGTTCCCCACCCTTGGAGTGGGAGCAGAACATCAGGCCACATCCTTTTAAAGCAGACGGACAAATGAATTTGCTCATTACGCTGATTAACCTCCAGGAAGGCCCTGGAGAACCCCTCTCTACCTCTTGTTTTTCACATCACGGAAGAGAAAATAACGCCAGTTGGTTGGTTGTGGATGGAAACCTCTTCGAAAATGCCCGGGGAGGCTCTGAATGGAGTCGGAACTATTAAAGCTGAGGATCCAGAACCTCCAAACGTGGCTTTTCTTTGCTCAGCTCCTGGCTGACACACGAGTTGGCTCCTACATTGCTTTTCAGCTGCAGCCGGTGGGCTATTCACCCACATTTAATTAGACGCATGGCTTGGGCTGCTATGAATAAGGCATGTACAAACTATTCCAGAATAAAGCACGGTATTCGTAAGTCATACATCACCTCTGCAATGTTTCCTAGACCTTGGCTTTGGGCTTCTTGATAAATACGTGCAGTCACTTGTTCTGTCAGCATTAATTGCGTGCTCAACCAGACTCCAACAGCACCGGCTTTCTTCCTTGTTTTTTCTTTTCTTTTAATGCAGCAGAGGATGGCAGTAATGATTTCTACATCAAGGCGCTCAGCGAAATGATTCGCTTTGAATTTCACCACCGCGGAGTTTATAATCAGAGATTTTTCTATTTTTAATGCAAATTTTTTGTGTGTGTGTGTGTGTGAAAAATTAATAGCGCTGCCAGCTCGGCTCCGACAGCCTTTGTCTGCTCCCGCCTGGATGTGCACGTACATGTATATAATATATAATGATATAAAGATGAGACTTCATCCTTCCGAGCCCCTGCATAGCAAGAACTGATGCACGCAGACAGCAGCTATAAGGAAGGCTAATGCAAGTGAAGGCTGGATATATAGAAAAAATATTTATTTATAAGAATATATATATATATATTAATATATATATACACCACTGCTGAATCCATATTTATAAGAATATATTATATATATATATACACACACATATACATATATATACACATATATATAATTCCAGCTGCACGTCACCAATTCCAGCTGCCTTAGGAAACTGCAGACACGCTTCCCAACAAGCATGATAAAAAAACCTCTGCCATCGTTTGGGTAGAAAACATGACATTTCCATGCTAAAACGGGCTGTATGTGATGATCTAAGCTCACTCTTTCGTAAAACAAGTGATGAGGTTCACCCCGTACCTCACTTGATGCACCAGCCATAGACTCGCACACCAAATCCAGTTCACTGAAGAAAGACGTGATAATAATGTAATATTTTCACCGCGATGGTATTGCCGCCAAGCAGAAGTGCCAGACCGACCGCTCCAGGTTTACAGGAGACAAAGCGTTGCGCAAAAAAATGCACATCGAGTCCTCTCGGTGCTTCGTTACCATTCCCCGCGGCCTCGTGTAGAAGCATAAAAGCAGCAGAACTGTGATTTGTGTGAAGACGAGCTAAAGAATTGTACAAACCACACCGTGAGCGTCCGAAAAGCAGAAACGGAATCACTTAATGGCATCTGGCCTACGCTTCAGAGCGATTTCAATTTAAGTAACAGCATCTTGGTGACGGAGGACTCAAAAGTTCTGCCTTCTCATAAAATCAATGGGCTCGCTGGCTGTTTCTTCATTGCCAGTAAAACCAATCCCACCCGCACAGCTACAGTCGCGGTCACGTTTGGAGGGACGTGCTCAAGAAACACAAGCTCCAAACGCAGGGGAGGCTGATGGAAAATCCAAGAGACGCAGGCAGGAGAGGGGAAAAACAGCGCTTAACAAGAGCTTTAGCATTAAGAGAAGCTTTAGAGCACCTTGTGCTTAACGACTCCTAATTTTGAACGAGCTGGGAAGCTCCTTAACCCCCCGACAGCATCCACAAGTATCTTATTGAGGTAGAAAGTTTCTTCGAGTAACTTTGGCAGATGTAACAGCAATGACCTCACCGATGCAGCTCAGCTGAAACTGAGACTACGCTGCACATTTCCCCGCAACCCCGGTGTTATTTTTATTTCTCAAGGCCTTCTGTTAAAAATTCCACGGGTATTAACGGCGCCGTAGCCGTATTTTATCAAGGACGGGGAGTGCGCGCCTTGGATTGCGTTACATACTTGGCTATCACAGAGAAACGGTCGGTCTGCGGTTTATCCGGGATAACGGAGCTGGTCCTGGAGAACCTCTAAACCACATGAAATAACAGCGGTCGGGCGCTGGGAACCGCCAGGAGAAGCAGCAAAGAGAAAAACCAGACAACTCCAACGGCACCCTTCAGATTTCAGGGGGAAAAAAGACGCTTGCAATGATTTAAGAACACAGAACAAAAAAAAAAAAGACGGATAAAGGAGAGAAAAAAGCATTTCCAACCACTTCCAGGCCCTGACTTAATACGATTTAAACCACCAGATGCAGAGAGCGAAGACGCGATTCCCTTGTTTCCATTCAGTTCATAAGGCTTTTCAGAAAACCTGCGGCTTGCCAGGAACAGATTATTTTACATTCGGAGAACAGGAGCGTTGTCCAAGAGCGCGAAAAGCCTGCTGGCGCATTCAATAAATACGTTGGATGGGTAAAAATGAATAACAACATCTTTCAGTGAGCTCTCCAGTTGACTACACAGTTAACATCCAGAGAAGATCTCAAAAGACCAGCGGCGATACACTGTTCGCATTCAACCTGACGTAATTTAAAATATACGGGCTCGCAGAAGGATGGGGAATGCGATTTGGAAGCGCTTTCCTGTTGTTTTGACCAGGAGTAAATGGCCATGCAAGAAGATGGATCAAAATCAGGGCTACTCTCTGCTGAACAGCTAGAAAATGGCTCTAAGCGGGTCTTGAGGTTTAAGGAATTAAAGAACAGGAAGAAATTCAGCAAGGTTTCCTTCTCCGGTCAGCATTGATATTGGCTCTAAGTCAGTCCACTTTTCTCGGTGGCTCCGTGCCACAGAACGGATTGCTCCGCCAATATTTCCTCCCATTTAGATGTGAAAATCGTACAGCGTGCAGAAGTTTACGCTCCAAAACAGAAAAAAACCCCGAAAGAGAAGATTTTCTGAGGACAGTAACTCAAGACACGAAATATATTCAAAAACTCCTCCGCTGCCGAATGCTTGGGTTGCATGTCTAATGAGCCAGTTAAAAGAAGCTGCTCTACCGACGTCCTTTGTGGTGGCAGCACCACATCTGCTCTCCAGCTCATCTCTCACGATTTATCATCTGTCTCCCATTTCTCCTCATCTCATCCAACTGAGGCTGCAGCTGCAGCCCTGCCCGGATTGCAGAGGAGAAACCTGCAGCATAGGAAGAAGTTCAAGTTTCCTTCTCCCCTCTCCCGAAGCCCCCGTTACACCAGCGTTGGTTTGGATGCACCGACAAGTCCCCGGTACAGCTGCCCAACTTCCAACCAACAGCTTTAACCATTTCTTTTTCTCTGTATTTCTGCGTGAGATTCGAGTTAACATCTAGAGATGTTGGCAACGTGGATACCCACATAAAATAAATCTCCTACGTTCATTTTGTTGAGCTATTGCCCACTCTTTTTACATTCCAGAATGTAATCATGAAATCAGAAAACTTTATTGGGGAAGTCATAGGAGCAGCTTTAAAGTTGTATTTCTCAAAGTCAGCACTCCAGCAGGTCTCTACTGCTTGAACAGATTGTGTTTGCCCCTCCGATTAACTGGGGGACATTATGATGGATTTGTCTCTATGATTCAAAAATATGGCACTCACTGCGGTCCGCTTGAGGAGTAAATGAACAGAGCAAGCCAGGTCGGACTGTTGTTCCAGCGCTATGGGGACAGACAAAGCCCTCTCCCAGCCCACAAAAAGCCACCGGTTCTACCGCGCTCCACACAATGGGAGCTGTGGAAACGATCTCAAACCACCAGATCCCGCGGTGATTTGATAATTAAACCCAGTAACTCCGCATAGGCCTTGTACGGGGAAAAAAAAATCACCTCCCGTATGTGGGTGACACGAGGCATCCAGCCCACAGCTGGAGATGGTGGAACAACAAACCACGACACGTCGCTCCTGGTCCTGCTGATGCCGCACGTGGGTACCTGGGGCGCTCAGGAAAACCCAGTGTGAGCTACAATACACACGGAGCTAAAAGACCAGCATGAAAAACACACGAAGAGAGGTAATTCCAACAGCAAAGCGATGCTAAATAACAATGGAAGAGGCAGCGCTCAGGTCCCTGCGGCCTCTTGAGAGCTGGGGCTGCCACCGAGCACCGGGGAAAATGGGATTATTCCACCTCTGTTGTCACAAGGTGCACCGCGGTGTTTTTAATTTTCTGCCCAAGTCTATAAGGGATTCAATTAAATCCTAAACCCATTGTTTTGCCTCACCTTGAATTCTAATAGCACCTTTGCTTCGCTGAGTAAAATCCACTCCATGTGAATGCAGAGAAAACACTTAAGACATAGCCTGAGTCTCGGTGAACACTTAGGAATTTCAGCTAACAATGGTTTATTTTAAGAGCTTTTCAGCATTTTCTAATATCAAAGAGAAAGAAAGTCAACTAATTCATGCACCATAACGACCAAGTGAGCCACATATGGAGGAGTTAACTGGATAATTTGTGAGAAGCTGACGCACAATGTAAGGACCCAACCCCCATTTAAAGCTGCTTGTTGTACCCCCGAATTTTTATAAATATCATTTTCACCGACTCCTTTCCTTGCAAACTTTCTAAATTAAATATCTTTTGACTGGGGATTGTTATTTGTCAATCAGATTAAGTGTTCCACCAAAACGCAAAAAAAACCCTTATTTTTTTCTAATGTATACACTCTCTCATTTTGTCGGGTAATCTATAAAAACATTAATTTTGTGTAGGAAAAGTCTCCGCTTGCAGCATGCCCCCCGAGAGGAAAAGGAAAATGTAAAAGACCTCCACTGCATTGTATTATATTCTATGAGATGGCTCTGCTGGAAACCATGGCAACCTGGATCAGACCCAGCCCCGTGTTCGATCGCGGCTGCTGATCCCTGATTTGGGGATCCAGGGACAGATTCGGTTTGTGGATGGATTATAGAAGAGGATGTCGGAGATGAGGAGACGCCCTCATCCTCAACGCTGCCCAGAGAGGTGGTGGCTGAACCATCCCTGGAGACATCCCAGGCCAGGCTGGACGGGGCTCTGAGCACCCTGAGCTGGTGAAGATGTCCCTGGATGGGCTTTGAAGGTCCCTTCAACCCAAACCGTCCTGCGATTCTGTTCAAGGAGATCAGAGCGACTGCCCGAGGAGCAGAGATGTGGACCGAGAGCATCTAAAGCTAGAGGAGATGAATCCAAGCCAGAGGTGAAGCGCTCGAGGTGAAGGTCTAAATGCTTCATTTTGCTCAGGTCCCATGGATGCTGGGAAGTTCCCTGGGCAGTGCGGACAAGAAACCCCGTTCGTACCCCACTCCGGAGTGAGCGGTGACAATTGGGGACACGC
This sequence comes from Pampusana beccarii, assembly GCA_013399365.1. NCBI lineage: Eukaryota > Metazoa > Chordata > Aves > Columbiformes > Columbidae > Pampusana > Pampusana beccarii. Next base: position 16,300 of record VWYH01011072.1, on the reverse strand, counting down.
CACCAACTCACACAGCGCTGGGTGGTCCAGGGCCACCACGAGAAGCAAAAGTCCACATTAAAAGAGTGAGACGCATGCGATGGCACAGAGAGTATCTTTTTACCTCCTGTACAAGCAAATAAAATCTGCGAATCTACACCAAACCCTGTGTATGGGTTAGAAGAGCAGCCTGGATAGAATCAATCTCTTCCAGTTTTACTTGTCAATAGTGGAGACGGCTCCCGGCGAGCCCGTCACAAATCAACAGGAGCAGACGCTTCCCGGGCGCTCTTCATCTGACCTATTTTAGCCTTTTAGCTCACGATGAAATGAATCATTCTTATTTCTCTCCTCTGACTATAAAGCAAGTCCAGACAAGGAACTCAGATGTTGATAGTTAAATCCGGACAGAGTAATTTCACTTCTGGGGTCCATATCTGCCTACAGCTCTTTTACTGCCTTGCCAGGGCAAATCACTTCAGTCTCTCTCCCAGTCCCTTCATCAGCAGTACAGGGATAAAACATTTTATTAGCATTATAAAAGCACGGAAAATAACTGCGTGGAAGTTTCTGATGAAGTCTACGCAGAAAACCGCACAGCATCGCAGCAGAATTTCGGTTAAGAAACACAAGTGAACGTACAGTAATAACCATTTTTTCCGTGTACCAGTCACAAAGGATTGAGTCTTTCCCTAAAATATTTTATGTTATTTGTCAACTAAGACGCTTGGTTAACAGCGTTACACTGACAGGCCGGGAAAGTCATTATTGCAATGCTGTTTAAATGCTCTGACAAATGATTTTTTTGGTGGCCTGTTATTAAATAACAGTGGATTCTGGGGGGGTTTCCCTGCAGCGACAGCATTGCCCTTTGATGCCAATTACCCTTTGCTTTGGACAGCAAATGCATGGGGGGTGCTCAGAGAAGAGGGTGAGCATCTCACCAGCCCAACGGAAAAAAACCTGGAGGATGGAGATCTGCTGCTTATTTTAAAAGCGTAGAAAACCGGGATGATTTCTGGACATTGTGTTGTTCCTCTCCCTGCTTCCGAGAACACGGAACTCACTCTCATTAACGAAACGAGGAAGATTACCCCAGCTGCAGTGCTGCGGACACCAGGCCCATTATCCCAATTTCCTTCCTAACGTCCTCACACCTGGACAGTCGGTCAGGGGAAGTCAATTAAAAGCAGCTTCACAAAACCGCATTTCACTTCAAAGCTCTTCTCCCGAGGAAACAAAAAACCCAGCCTCAGCAACTTGACTCCTGACGTATCGACATCGCAAGGTCAACAAGCTTCACGTTAACGGGGCATTTCTGCAGCGCTAGACAATGAACTTGAGGAACGGCCCGTAGAGTTGCCAAGTCTTCTCAGTTCCCAAGCGAGGAGAAAGGAATCGAACTTGCTGCGAATAAACCAGAGGTCGGCAAATGTTCATAGGCTACTCCTATGAGCTCTGGCTGTGCTTCTTGTATAAGAAATAAAATGGAAAAACATGATTTATCTTAATTGTCGCCAAGGTTTACCGTGCTCTGAGCTCAACATCTCAACGTTAGCTCTTCCTCCAGAGCTGGACAGGGGGATTCTGAGGAGCACAGCGGCTGAATCTCAGGGGTTCCTCTCTATTAATCACTGAAATGTAGCCTGTTTCATTATCTACCATCAGTGTATAATGCAATTAGTGCATATTACACATTAGAGATAGTTATTAGTCCTCCAGCACGTATGGACTCACATCCAAGGCAGTGGGAGCCTGGTATGTGTTGTAACTTCTTTTTTGCCAATGCCAAGGAGCGAGTTGGGTTCGCTCCCTCGATGATTCTGTAATTTCTGTGAGAATGAAGAGGAATATTTCTGGAGCCAGAGAACCAAAACCCCCCTCCGTTACCCAGCATTGCAACCACACCCCCCCCGAGCTGAGCATCCTGCATCTTTATTGCAGGAAAGCAGTGATTTTCCCAAGCTGCTCTCGCTCCGGTTCATTATGGCAAGCGCTGTGTGATTAGCGATAATTACCCAACAGGCTGGTGGCCATCGAGATAACAGCCAGACCAGTCAAAACCAGTAGCGCTGGGTGGGAGCAACTGGGAGGGAGAAAGCTCCCAGCTCCATAGGTTTAAGTGCCGCGCAGGCATCGCAAACAGGGTGGAAAAGCATTACGCAGCGACAAGCACTTAACGACTCCGAGGAAGGATATTAAATAACTAACATTGATTGATGTAAAGACACCTGCTGCTGTGAGACGCTTTACGGAGGGTTCGCTCGATAGGACTCTTGTGCAGAACCGACTGAAACAGAGAAGATGCCTGTTGGGAGGAGCTATATAGTATTTTTCTACCGCAGCGTATTTACTACAAAATTTAAAGTGGTAAATGACTCTGACACCACTAACAGCTCCAGTTGCTTTCATTTACCAGGCGGCTATTTGGTTCCAGCAGATACCATCATGCTTTCTTCAGACTGAGCAGAGAGTCTGGGAGATGCACTGACGTGGCCTTGGATCCCAGTGGTTCCCTGATTTTTATAATCATATTTTAAGAAAAGGGCAAGCAAAGCTTACAGGGATAAACCACCAGAACTACAGACAGAGCGTCTGTCTCCACTCTGCAGTAGAAACGGAGATAACGTTGTTAATAGCGATCATTTGGTTTAGAGAATATAAATCTAACCGTGATTAAATTCTGTTCCCTGTGAGCTAAGCCAGGAACTCAGCTGCTATCAGGAAACAGATTATGGATGCATTCGCAGTCCAAAGTTGCTAGAGCCTGATTCTGTTCCTTACTTTGCTTTTGAAAAGACATTTAGTAGGACTACAAGGACCACAACCTCAAAAAGAAGCCAACTGCAAAAGATGCAGCCACACCGTTCATCCTTTGTGTCCTTATCCTCTACTTCACGTGGATTCGGTCCCTTTGGAGAAAGGAGGATGATTTCCCATCTCCAGAGTGAGCTGGCAAGAGCAATCTGCCAAAGTGCCTGCACAGCACCATCCGATGAACAGCCGATGTGATTATTTATTTCCACGAACCACATAAAGACCTAATGTAACCAGTACAGGTGTAGAGATGGACAGCACAGACAGCCCAAAGTCAGGTTAAGACGCATCCGTGAGTAACTTCATCAAATGAAACGATTCAGATAACAGTACGAGACAAACACATTTGTAAGCTCTGATTTCTCGGAGCGTTTGCTTACCTAGGATCACAGAGAAACTTGGTCTTTTCACCTTCTTCTCTCCAAATAAGCCATTCTCGGAAAGAGGGATGAACAAACATTCGCGTCATATCTCTACGTTTGATAAGAAACATAGAAAGGTTCTCCATCCTCTGCTGAAAGTCCTCCCACTCCAAAGTGCCCTCAATGTTACCTGCATTAATGGCCTGAAAAATATGTTCGTCTGTTAAAGGATGCAGAGATGCCACTGCCACATTCAAGAGAGGCATAACCCGATCAAAGGAAGACTGCGTTGGGAACTTCATATTGCACTGCAACAGGTAAACTTCTGACAGAGACACTGGCACTACTTTGTAGCTGGAGCTTTTAAGTACTAGATATCCTTTCTCTATGAGATCAAAAGTGAGTTTTAGGTACAGGTAGGACCCTTGGCTCAAGGTCTTGAGGTGAGAACTGAGTTTGCCAAACGTCGTGTTGTCCATTTTGCCGTTAAGCGAGATGTTGTTCTGGATCTCCGAGCTGCTGTGTATCCGATGAAGGATGTACGCCTGCAGGTCCTGGTCTATGGCTTCGTTCTCTTCCAGTCTATCCAAAAATATTCGGTGGAAGGGCAACAGCTTAATTATTTCCTACAAAGAAAGAAAGAAAAAAGGATACTCAGGCTGGCAGTGTTTATTATTCATTAAGTAAATGTAACTCATGTTGCAATAGCACCTTTGAGACTTCTTTAAGCCCTTTTCCATCAGGGCAAGCACACGAGATGGCAGTTTGTGCCCTCAGGACCTCACCACCTCATCTATAATCGAGCAGATTGCACGTGAAACGTGACTGTAATAAAAATGAAGGGCACGGTTCCTAATACCGCATCCACGGAAAGGGCTGGAAAATTCACCCGGAGCAGTGGCCTCGTCATTCCCACCCCATCCCAACCACGTATGGACACCTCGTCCCTTCTGCTGGCACGTCAGGGGAATCACCTGTGGGCGAACAGATGATGGATCCGAGGCCAAAAGAAATTTCGCTGAAGCCAAGCAGAGTGTGCTCTGGTGTCACACAGCGGCTCTCAACAGGGAAATGCAGGCAAACAGCAGGACAGATAATAACAAATATCTTCCAGTGCAACATTAATACATTTATCTGCTGCAAGACAGCGTGACCAGGGATGCTCTCATCCTCCGAGCAAACTGGTGATGCTTATGCAACATAAACCACAGCTCAAAGGCCTTTCCAAGGGAATTCTTGCTCTCAGTCACTGCAGAACGAGGAGAAATGACGCAACGGAGCCGGACGAGGCAGTCGCAGAATCCATCAATTCTCCAATAAAATAAAGAGGGTGAGCACAGTGCGAGCCTCGAGCTTGCAGTGAAGGCTGTAGGGCTGCAAAAGCCCTAATTAAATGAGGAATTCAAGTCACAGGGACACCATTTACTCACGATTACAAAAAGATTTCTTCCAAATGATGTTTAATCTACAAGAAGTGCAGCACAAAATCTGCGCTCTGTGGTGTCTCGGGGAGCAGCTGCTGCTCCCTCTGCCCCAATGGAGCTGGAACCAGCGCTCAGGTCCCTGCCAGGAGGACCACAGCAAATCAACCCGCGCATCTCAGTAAATATGAGCAAACCTCAATGAAACTGCTAACGGAGGTCGGTAGAAATGAACTGCGCAGCCCCGCGCTACCGAAAAAAACGGCTAATGGTGAAAAAACGAGAAACAGAGCGGCTCTGAGCTGGCTCCCGAATGCATTTCATCCTTCTGACATCTGTCTCCTCGGGGCTCCGATGCTCAGAGCGAATGTTCCCACCAGTGATGCTGCAAATCAACCGTTTCTGCTGGGAAACAGCTGAAAGAGCAGATCTGCCCGAACTGGGTCACTGTGTTTGCTCCCCAGCTCGCGCCGTTCAGACGAGCACTGGAGCCAACAAACTAAGGTCAGCTTAATCCTCATGCCAAGAGAGCGGTGATGAGTAGCTAAGGGTGGAGGCAAAAGCCTGCCCAGCCGCAAACTAGAATGAAAATACTTGAGAATGACCCAAACAACATTGAGCTTAGAGCTTCAGCACCCGCTCGGGATATTTTTCATTGAGCTGAATAATGTCTTGGCCTGACATTGACTCTTCCAGAGTGAAGCAACGACACCTTCGTGCTTTGGGGTGTGAAGATGCGAACCTCTTCATCATTTTGCACGGAGGAGAGGACGTTCTTGAGTTGCACAGGCTGACAGACAGCAGGACCTGCCCCCCATTACACCAATATCCCAATACACCAATATCCCAATACACCAACATCCCGATACACCAACATCCCGATACTTTGGCATGTGAGCCGTGTCACTCAAATGAACGAAACGATTTGCTGATGACCATTCATTGACGTGAATAAGCGATGCTGTATGAGATCCTTTCAACAACGTAGAGTGAGTTTGGAGACACGAATGTAAAGCCAAGTACAAAAATGCCAAAAGGATGAGGTGAAATAAAGGGTCTTAAGCAAATCCAGATATCCACTAAAACCCTTATCAAAGCCCATCACGGCAATGACACAACTCATGACGATTCTTGGCCTCATCTTACCTGTAGACTAGTCCTGACTGTCACCACCAGCTTCAGCCAGCAAGGGAATTTTCCAATCATTTTGCTCAGGAATGATACTATGGTATCTCCGTAATCTGGTTTGTGAAATTCAGCCTCATTTAAACCATCAATTAGTATGATGAAATCTTCGTCAGGGATCTTCCTCTCTGAAAAACAAAAAGCATTTATCTGAAAGGCCAGATGCGACTATAACGTACTGCCAACTCACGACAGTGTTTTAATGCCTCATCAGATATTGCTAAAGAAGAAGAAAGACACACTAGTGGCATCTTACGATCCACTAACTGCATATATACACAGAGGTGGGCCCACACAAACGCTATTTCAATTCTTATTAAATACATACTTAAGTTACGACACACACAACTGTGATATCCCGCAGATAAAACAACCGGTACTCTTCTAAAAAATTACCTCTTTCACAAAGGCCAATGTTATCAGATTCCTTGAGATTAAGGAAATGTGAATTTTGAGAAATGTGAATTTAAGAAATTCACATTTGAGAAATGTGAGTTTAACTTTCTCAGTGACGTTCACCATTAAAGGCCGCGCAATAATTTTGTCCCAGTAGCATTAAAGCTTCAACAGCACCTTGTAAAAGACCTGCTGATATATTTACAGAGTCTCGAACGTTATATATTTTCAAACCCACTTCCAGACACTGCTCGTTTTGTTGCAAAACACTTGGTGCGAATTAGTTTGCCAGCGCTCTCCAGCAGCAAGGCTGAAAGACGGGAGTGCACAACCCAAGAGGGAAAAAGAAGAATAATAAAAAAAAGGTTTTATATATATATTTTATATATATTTTTATATATTTTTTCCACCCGGAACTTTTTTTTCCACCCCCCAGAACTTAGGACCAGACGGGGGTCAACCCGCTTGGCAAGAAAAATGCTCTGAACTAGAACCCCTCACAAGGAGTTACTGTCATATCCATGCATTATTTTCCTTTACGGCAGCGGTTCCTAAGCGTCTCTTTCTCTTTTTTGCCAGGAGCGTTGGTAGGAAAGCGCGGCCACGCTCCTCCTACGGTGACATTTCTCTATGCCAACTGCTGGGGAGCTGCTCTCAGAGCGTGGACCCGCTTCTGAAGGATTGATTTGACCAAAAGGGCTTCGGATGCGGTAGAAGCTGCATCTTCTTCGCGTTGGCTCCTACACTGTCATACGTAGGGTGGTAACAGAAAACGATCCGGACTGCGTTTGCAGCCGACTTGCAGCCATTTTAACAAACGTCGTTTTGCAGGACAACGGAGTCTTGAACTCGGCAGCGTTCTGACAGTTTTCATGGCAACGAGCAAAGAGCTTAAATTTAGCGACTGTCACAGTGAATTAGTTATATCTTGGAGGAAAGAAAGAAAAGGAGAAAAAGCTGATGCTGCATTAGAAAAAGCTCTGAAATTTGTAGTCATGATAAGGGTTGTTATCAGTTCCCTAGACGGGTATCTATAGATTTTAGGGGATCTGTAGATTTTAGGTTATCAGCTCTTTTGGTACAAGCTTCAAATTCTCAGAAGCTCACTAAATAATGGCAGGGAAAGGGAAAAACATTGACCCCTTAAATAAATAAATGAGAATACAATGTCATATGCAGAGCTGTGCATGCAAACTGTTGCTTTCTTTGCCTTCAGAACTGCGAGGGATGTGGAAAACATGAAAAGAGAAACCCAAACGCTGTCATTAGTGTTTCCTTTATGGCTCTGAATTGCACAATCAGGAGGAGATGGGGTTAACCTCTCGCTTCCAAACGAGCATGATGGCATCGTCTCAGCTTCTTCACATCCCACCGCTTCTTGAGATGCAACACAGAAGGATTAATCATGGAATCATTTCGGTTGGAAAAGCCCCTCAAGATGATGGAGTCCAACCATAACCCACCCCTGGCACTGCCCCATGTCCTGAGAACCTCACCTCCGTCTGTCCAACCCCTCCAGGGATGGTGACTCCAGCACTGCCCTGGGCAGCCTGTTCCAATGCCCCACAGCCCTTTGGGGAAGAAATTGTTCCCACATCCAACCTNCAGAGATCACAAGGTCTCCCCTCAGCTCCTGTTCTCCAGCTGAACCCCCAGCTCCCTCAGCCGCTCCCATCACACTTGTGCTCCAGCCCCTTCACCTTTTAAGTCAAGAGCACCCCATTTCCTTCCCAAAACGTGACACAATACTGCAGCCAGCAAGAGCTCGGGGTGTCTGAAGCATCAAGGCCGCATCTTCTCCCTCTGAGAAGCGTTGGGGTTTGTCTTCTCTCCCCGTATTTCTCCAAGACGGAAGGGATGACCTGACCGTACCCCCCAGGCCATCCCAGCAGCGCGAGGGACCCGCTCACCTGCCAGTGTCCCTGTCCGACCCCCCCCCAGCTCCAACCTCCTCCCAGAGCAAGCGGGAGACAATCTCCCCATAGCCTCCTTTGATCGCTTCGTTTAAAAGCCGAGACGCACCTAAGCAGAGCTTCAAACAATACCAATCAAAGCAGGGGTGTGGGAGCTCGGGGAGCGCCGTTCCGCTACCTTTGTGCAGGTTCTCCAGGGGCTCCAGCACGCCCCTGCGGAAGGAGGCCATGGGGTCCTGCACGCAGGAGCGCAGGCTCAACATGCTCTGCAGATGGGGCTCCCGCAGCAGCTGCTCCCGGTAGGCGACGAACTGGGGCGAGCGGCAGAGCAGGGCGGCCACGTTGTGCACGAACTCGGGCACCAGGCAGGTGTAGGCGTTGTCGGCCTGGCAGTAGTGATAGGCGACAACCTAGGGAAAGAGGAGAAATATTTAAAAAAAAATAAAGTAAAATAAAGTAAAGTAAAATAAAGTAAAGTAAAATAAAGTAAAATAAAATAAAGTAAAATAAAGTAAAGTAAAATAAAATAAAGTAAAATAAAGTAAAGTAGAATAAAATAAAGTAAAGTAAAATAAAGTAAAATAAAATAAAGTAAAATAAAATAAAATAAAGTAAAGTAAAATAAAGTAAAATACAATAAAGTAAAGTAAAATAAAGTAAAATAAAATAAAGTAAAATAAAGTAAAATAAAGTAAAATAAAGTAAAGTAAAGTAAAGTAAAGTAAAGTAAAATAAAATAAAATAAAATAAAATAAAATAAAATAAAATAAAATAAAATATAAACGCATGCGCATCAGACGCGAGTTGTTAAAAGCAGCGGGTGTTGCTGGCTGAGTTTGATGCGTCGTGGCAGGTGAGGTCTTTGGGAGTAGCGAGTGTTGACTGCCCATGACAAGAATCCAGACGAATCAGTTGGTAAGAACAGGCACTGATCCTGAAAAATGACTGGACCTGCCACTTGAGGAATAAAGGAAATTAAGCTGTAGCTGCTCGCAGAGACGGACACTGACAGCATCTGACACATCGGGAGCGATAGGATTGTGCTCTGAGCTCTGTTTAAGGACTTGGCGTCGGTAATAACTTGCGATTGTTTCCTTGAACTGGATTTTTCTTTGCTGTTTTCAAATGTCAGGCTCTGCAGACGCACAGAGCTCCAACAAGGCAGCAGCTGCAAACAGATTCCCATGAATGGGGGGAACATCAGGCTTAATATACACTCCTCATCCACTCTGCTCCTGCTCCTCATGCAGAAAATCAATTCAATTATTAAAAATTTTCAAAAAAAGACAACAGGAAACCTTCTTTTTCTCCCAGCTCACCTGATCTTCCCAGCTCTTCAAACTCTGCTAGAACCCACTTGTCACTGATAATACCCAAAAATATCTCGGCAAGGCAGGTGGGATCAGTTTTGGACCAAAACCATCACCGCCCTGAAGCATTTTATTCCAAAATTAAGTACGTTTCTCAACTTTCCAGGACAATATAACCGAGGTTGCTGTGGTCTCTATGGGTGTTACGTGAGCTCTGTGAGCACCACGGATGGTACCGAGAAATAAAATCACCCGGCCGGGGGGGCCTCACCCATTGCTGGCTCAATTTTTAAACAGACGAAATTACCAATGGGGTATAAAGCACTAATTTCCTTTCAGAGGCAAAACGAGGTGTGACGCACACAGCGATGATAAAGCCAGGCTGTTATTTCAAGCATCGAGGCCTAATAAATGTGTTTAAGCTTTAATGGGTACCTCCGAATTCCTAACAGATTTTTACCTACAAGCCAGTTAAAACATAATGCGTGCCCTTAGAGAACAGCACCGGGTAAAGTAATAACAAAGGCAGTGATTTCTTTTCAACAATCCTATTTATACGGGGATTATAACTTGTGGATTCCACAGTATAAAGTTTTTAAGTGGCCCTCCCTCCATATCAGGTTCCCAGTAACAGAAACTAAACCGCTTTGGGCAGATTCCCTACACAACCGGCGTGTAGACACGAACCCAAAATCTGCTTTTTACGAGAGGTCAATTAACTCCTTCCAGGAATCACCCGCCAAAACGCCATTTTTCCAGGCATAACGCTGGCTGCAGCCACTTGAATGGAAATCAGCGCTGCTGCATTTTACCCACCGCACGTGACCGCGGTGACCCAGTTTATCGGGACCGTTCGTCCCTTTTACGCGGCCGAGCACGCCCGTAAATGCCCTCTGAAACTCATTAGTGCCGCAGGGCAGCGAGGTTGGGAGGTAACGAGTCCCTCCACCTCTAGGAAGGTAGGAGCGCTCCCTTTCTTTTGCAAGGCCTGCAGCAATAATGAGCTTCTGGCTCGGAGGACCGGGAGATGCTTTGAAGCCACCAGCCCTGGGCTAATGCGATGGACGGCCGGCTCCTCCACGCAGGGTGCGACCCATTAGTGCGGCAGAGCTGGATGTCAGGGCCATTTGTTTAAGTGCTGCTACAGCACAGCATCCAGAAACCCAAAGAATAGAGCTGTTCAATGGGTTATTTAAAACGGTGCAGGCATTCCATTAAAAATCCTCGGCGAGTAAAGGATGAAACCCTCAGGGTAAATGGGGAAGGGGAAACAGTTCAGGCGTCTTCCTCGGAGCTGAAAGGTAAAAGGTCGCCGGGACACGTATTTGTGGGTCGGTGTTTGGTGGGAAAGCCTCTCATTTCATTCCTCGGAGGTGAAGGAGCAAAGTTGAGTCACCATCCCTGGAGGTGTTTAAAAGATGTGTAGATGTGGCACCCAGCGACACGGTTTAGCGGTGGACTTGGCAGCGTCGGGTTGACGGTTGGACTTGATTATCTGAAGGGTCTTTTCCAATCTAAATAATTCTATGATGCTACGGTCACGCTCCAGCTGAGATGCAGCAGCACAAATCAGACGTTGCCCGGCACCATTTGAAGACAAAAAAGCGGCACCGCAAGGACAGACACGTGGACGCTGACCTCCCCTGGCCAGAAGCAGCAAAGTCAAGAAATATTTTAACGGATAAAAGATTAAACAGTGCAAAGGCAGAAAAAGCAAAGCGCAGCATGGGAAAGGCGTGGAGCATTGCTTTTTCACAGGATCTTAGGTTTGAAAACCTCACTGTTCCTATTCACAGCTTTTATTTCTCCTGTTTCACCTCATGGTCGTTCGGTGACACCAGGCAATATGTTTAGAGGCACTGAGGAGCACTGGATGGGTTTACATGAAGCTCTATGTACCTGGCATGGGCATTGCAGAAAAACCGGCGGCCTGCTCCACATTGGAGGGCAGGCTTGAAATAAACCCAGCAACCCTGCAAACTTATTTCCATAATACATGCATCTATCTTAAAACAAAAGACTAACCGAGCAGTTTTGCCAGAAACGCTTATGTTTTATTTGCAAGTGTCAAGACGGGTGCTGCAATACGAGGAGTTGTAGTCATGGCTTTTGAGAGTTTGCCAGATCTGGCAAGACAATCGCTCTTCTCCTCCTTCTATTCAAGTCTCTCCACTCCACGCTATGGCTCAGGGGGTGAAGAAAAGATGCTGAGAAACCCCCCAAGCAATGACCGATACTAAGAGCTGGGTCTGACACACATCCCCATGGTGACCGCTGGGATTTCACCACCAGCCACAGCCTCAGCTCCTCTACAGATGCAGGAGAAGCCCGAGACTAAAACAGAAAAAAGGGGGTTGCGCCAGCTCAGTTCCCAGCAAGAGGATTCGTGTTACATTTAAAATTAAGAAGTTGGTTCACAGAAATCTCTGCTAAGTAATTAACATTGGCAAATACTTAATATTATCCCCGCAAGGAAGGGAAGGCAAAGTATTTACCTCTCGATGCCTCAAGTTTCCCGGCACGTTTCTTTATCCTCGTCTAAATAACAGCCCTCAACACAATGTCGACCACAACCTTGACCCTGGTGTGACAGCGAGACCCTGAACCTCCCCTTTTAAACATATCCTCCCTCGACACATCCAAAATGATCACGAGGGGCTGGAACGGGACAGCCAGAGCCGACTGGGGTGATGCTCCAGGTAAATCATACATACTTGCAGTGTTTTCTCCACTAATCCCTCAAGGCCGAATCACCCCGCTTCCAAAATCTGAGCAAAATGGGCTGTTAGGAAGAGAAATGACAAAACAGAGCAATCTCAATGTTAAGCTCCTTGTTTTCTCTCGTTCTATCAGGAGAAACTACTGCAAACCCTGACAAGTATCCAACTCTTCCTACCCTGCTCGGTACTTTTATGGCAAAAACCCCTCCGTTTCTGACCAAAGAGACATGAGGAACCTCAACAGCTCCGACCAGGGTCTGGAAGGGAACCCTGCCCTCTGGTTTTGATGTTTTTCCCCTCCCAGGACCCACCGCTGAGGATAACTTCAAATAACTCCTAAACCAGCTGGATACAGCTTTCCTGGCAGGGTTTTTGAGGACAAAAAGCACACCTGATGCTGTTTTCCTAAATTGCCTCATTTCGAAGCATTTTTCTTCTCCATTAGTTTGCTGACGAACACTGGGCTAGAAATCACGGATGACTTCAAACTGCTCCCGAAGAATACAACAAAATAATGCTCTTTTCCAGCACGGCAACACTGAGCGGAGCCGCCGCAGTCTTCGGTGACTTATTTCTAAAATTAATTATCTGTTCATCTCTGACAACGAGCGCTAAAAGCAACCCTTGCCCTCAAGAACTTGCTGCGTGAAAAAAAACAGGCAGCAAAGGACAACTCTGAATAATCCAGAGGAGGAAAAGCAACTGTTCACCTTTCATTTCTGTCATCAGCGACACACAAGCTCTGAGTTTTGGGGTAAGTGACATTTGCAGGAGGAAGGGAGTGGGTGAGCGGGACGGCGCTTCCCACCGGCATTCTGGAGCCTGCGCCAACTAAGCAGCTCGTTAGCGTATTATTAATCCGCTTTCATAACGATCTGCGTTTCTCCAGCGTAATGACCACGGGATAACCAGAGAACATCCTCTGCAAGCAGAGGAGGAACATCTGGAACATCTGCGTGCAGCTTTCTCTCGCTCCTCACATCTGTTCATAGAGCTCCTAAAATATCCCCGATAACTGTGGTTGTCCATCACTGTCAACACTCTCTTCCCGACTTCAATTCTGACTCTAGGCTTAATGCAACTATAAAACACACACGTCCAACAAATACTTTTCCGAGCAGACAAACCTACGGGTCAGTCTTTCCTTCACTTCCTTGGGCTCTATTTTCTTCAGCCAGTTGGACAAAACCTGTTTTAAGTAGGGCATCAGCAATCCTTTTCTTATTCCACAGCTACAGGAATACGCTGCTCTTCTTTCCCTTGGATATTCTCTTTTTTAATCTTTTCTGGTTTAGATTAAACTTCACATCTACGTGAGGGTTTTCCTAAACTGTCCCCAAGAGCACCTGTTGGAGCATCAGGTATCCAGATGTGGCAGCAAAATTATTTTAACCAACTATTTTTACTATTGCCTACCAAGACGCTCGGTGCATTTGCTGCACTTCAGAGTTCAGCATCTTCAAAGCCTCTTACGAACAACGAATTCTCACGGCGTCTCCAAGGCAAGTTAGATGCGTGCGATCGAATTCCCGACCGAGGCGATCGCGGACACAACAAAGAGCTCAGCGCCGCTGTTTTAATGGATTTCCCATTCTGTTGCCAGGTCAGTAATCCTTTTTGTCCCAGTGTCACTCAGAGACTTCAAACCCCGCAGCTGGGGCGGAACAGTCGGTGTTTGTTTTATCTCGCAGGACATCACCCGGCACGGTTCTTTCTAAGGAAATCAATTTATTTGCTGTTGACAGCGCGTATTCATCAGCGGCGATGCTGAGTCGTACGACTCCGGAGGTTACAAAGAGTGCAGCAGGCACACGGCTTCCAGCGAACCATTTGACAAACGTCCTAAACCATTTTATTTGCCTTTATTTCCCTTCCCGAGGCTCGATAATCCATCAAACTTACTGTTGGTAGCGCACTCCGCACAGCAGTTCTGGAGAAGGCGCTTGATGCAATAAAACCAGAATTGTTCATGAGCAAGAATCGGCAGCGGGAACACGGAACTCGAAAAAAGAAATTTAAAAAAATCAAGCCAAAAAAATCTCCTGTACTTTCTGAAACTTCTTCCTTTATGGTAAGAAATGAAGGTGTGAAGCAGGGTTTAAGCCGGTGCTTTATTTCAACCGCAGCGCTACCTGGACGACAACCGCGCTCTTCTGAATTGAGAAAACGAAAGAACGCCTCGCTCCATATTCCCAGCATCACTACCAAAGGACCATTATCTGCTCAGGTCACTTTTAACAGGCTGATGAGCACCCGGTGTCCCCGGATCCCAACGGCAAAGCTGGGAACAGACCCAAGGCCTCGATCGCGGCACCAGCGGCGTTGCTGCTGCTCTGACTCAGCCCAGGAACCTTTCGCTAAACGCTCCGGAGCTTTTTCAGAAGCCCCACGTGCTGCGTCAGCTCTTCGGGGCGATTCCGAGTACTCTGAGGTCAGCGCAGCAGCCTTGGCATCGATCTTTTCGTGAGGTTTCGCGTTCGGAAGCTGGTGACGGTTATTTCTGGAATCCGCCCGCATAGTGGAGATTTATTGGGAGATTAACAATCGCACTAAATATCTGTAATCCCGCTGCTGTGGGATGAGCAGGGCTTCAAAACCCTTTCCTAAAGGGGTCTGCAGCCAAGGTATAACAACCTATTTTTGTTTTATTTTTGGTTATAAAGATTGGTTCTTGCTCTTTCCTCTGGTGATTAGAGATGCAGAAGAGCTTCAGTGCGTGATCTACGGCCTGGATGTGACAAGTTGTTTGAAAGAGCCACATCCCTTCCCTTCTTCAGGAGGAAACTGAAGCTAAACCCGCATCCATTTATCAATTCCTTACCCAGCAGGATTACTTAAGCACTCAGGGGAAGAAAGATGAGCTAGATGAGGTATTTTAAGCAGAGAAAGCACACTTTACTGGCCCTTCTGGTACTCCGTAATGCTTAAGATTTCCAAGGAATATGATGACTAATGAGTCTTGAACAAAACCAGACCTGGCCATCGTGTTCCTTTCAAGAACTCCACGTGGAAGAGGAGAAAATCAAGCCTTAATATTTATTTACGCACACACCGCACGCTCTCTGCCTTGCAGAAAAGCAGATAAGACAAGACAGTATATGGTGCAGAAAGCCAAGCAAAACACGTCCTGGTAATAACTGAAGAACAAAGACTTTGCTGGATGTTTTCCTCTCCAAAACGGGAGCGGGTAAGAGGAAAAGCATTAACTGTTCACATCCTCTCCAAAGGTGTAGGAGGAGCAAACTCCTCGCATTTCAAAGCAATATAACAGCATCTGCCCACCAGGAGGGCTAAATCTCAGTAACACAATCAAATTCAAGCTGTATTTGAAATATTTCAAACCTCACCTACCACAAGCGATAGCGTTCTATACAATCCGCCCTCGCCGTAGCGGCAAATGATTTGTGTATCGTCCAATGCACTGTGATCTGTTTTCTTCATTTGGCCAAAAAAATGCCCGAGCGCGCACACCGTCTCGCGCCTTTACCCACCGTACCATACCTGCCCCTTGCAAAACGAAATACTGGTCAGACGCTTGGCCATTTTGTTTTCACCGTTGAAGAAATATTGCAATTATTCCGGCAACTAAGCCATAACATAATACAACACGGTACAGCGTGATACAAGTCTCAGAGTGCATGAGTGTATTTGATGTAATGGGTATTCATTTTACGAAAATAACTTTCCTACGGTAATAAAACTCATTTCGGGAGTTTTTTCACCCCGCTAAGCGAACGCATGCGTTTCCCAGCACAAGCGAAGGCAGCAGACCTCCCAAAGGGTTGCGTTACAACCGAATTCTTCCCAAGGACTGAAAAGCAGCCCCGAGGTGTCCGTACCTGCGAGGCCAGCCTCCGCATGGCCTCTTCCTGCCGCCGCCGCATCTCGGGCGTCCCGGGGCAGCTCCCGCTGGCGATGGATGAGTGAGCAGAGGGCGGCTGGGCCAAGGGCAGCTCCCGGTTTGCATCCACGTCTGTCCCCCCCCAGAAAAAACCACAACGTTATGAAGTGCAACAGCTCAAGCACGACTGATAATATGACAGACTAGCAGCTGCTGTTTTCTAGCAGGTCATTCGTGGTTGTTAAAATACTTGGCATGAATATTGGGGATTGGGATTTCGGGCAGCAAGAGACGGTCAGAGCGACCAGCCAGAGGCTCCCCAGGAAATTGCTTTTAGATTCATGGAATCATTTGGG
>VWYH01011071.1:238887-254397 GCA_013399365.1 Pampusana beccarii | reverse complement strand
TGCAGCATAGTACATTCTTTTGTACAGCACCTACAGCTAAGCAAAAATGTATAACAACTTAATTTGAGTCCAGAGGGACTCTTAGTAGTTGAGTGATCTGGATTTGTTTAATTATTGTTGACCTTGTTACCCTTCAAGCACTTTAGTAGCCAATTTATTGTCTTGGAGAGGAAGCTGAATCATGTAGTGTATGAAACACCTGATTTGGAAGTATAAAATAGTTGCCTGCAGATCTAAGAAGAGAGATTTTCTTTCTATCTGTGATACTAATTTATCTGCTCCATGGTAACTATTAGAAAACAGTTTTCATTTCCTGCAATATTTCCGGAAAGTAACTCCCCCCGAGAAAAAAGGGTAGTAGTTATTATTAGAAGCAAACAAGGCAGATTTTAATAATACTCAGTAGCTATTAGCACAGAGCAACATAATGCAACATTGCCAGAGTGAACAGAACTTCACTGTGTGAAGAATAGTGTCTCCAAAGTCCATTAGCTGTAAGGTAACTCAGTGTGACCAAAGATGTCAGAATATAGTGGCTCTTCTGTACAAACTCTTTAATGGGTTGAAATATTTAAAGATATTATAGGTGTTATTTCTAGGTGGTTTGATTTAGAAAAATTAACAAAGGAATAAATTCAGTGCATTGAGTTTTGTGGGGTTATTTGTTTGTTGTTTTTTTTTTTAAAGCAATATTACTTTGTGAAAAAACATAACCCGTGGAGATTCTGTTAATCATAGGTGGAGTAGTCTGAAAGTTTCTTTATATAAAAGAGAGTCTGCACTTCTTTCTGAAATGTCACAACCTCAATTCAGGCAAATAATACTTTTAATATTTAACATGTTCATGTTTTTGTTTGGCTGTTTTGCTGGCTTAGATTGTATGTGATGATTTATTATGTAATGCGATAGAATAATTTTGTGTACCCTTAAATAAACTACTACTTCTGCCATCTTAGCTGAGTTTTTTATCGTGAAGAAATACTGGCTTAAAACTCATTTAATAAAACTTTGAAATGTTAACTTAGGATATTGCCTAAGCAGATACCTTTGGAGCTTTTACATGTCTCTTAACATCTTTTTTCAATATGTAGTGATTCAGAGGACACTAAAACGAAAGCAAAGGGGATCTCCAAAGAAAGAAGCACATCCAGTTCCTCTGATACAGAGTCCACTTCATCAGAAGAAAGTTCTTCAGACTCCAAGTCAGAATCAGAGTCGAAAAGTGACTCTGAATCTGGAAAATCTAGAAGTCCTACCTCTAGTAAGGTAAAATATGTTTTTTAAAAACCCTCATAAAATATGAAAAGATACACCTAACTACATCTGTGTGTTTCCTTCTCTGGGAATGGAGATAGGTAGTAGTTATATGGATTTCTAAAAAAACAGCATTTCTGAAAAAAAATTTTGACCTTTCACAAGAAGAGCAATCTCAAAAGGGTTTAATAGGTTAAACAAGTAATAATATTTTATAACATAAAGCATATTTTGTTTTTAATTCCATTATATTTTTATTCCACAGGTAAGAAGAATAATAGAACCTAATTATTTTTTTAGATTACTGGTGAACTGGTGAAAGCGTAGTACCTGAGTAGTTCGCAAAATTAATATCCTGATTTGGGATGTTAATTATATTAAAATGGGATTTTAAAGTATAACTAGTGCAGGACCTGGGTCTGACAGGAAGCAAAACCAAGAAGCAGATGTTAGTACGTTGTTGCTTAGGAGTTTAAAGGCATTCTATTAGAACCATTAGCTTTGTTTTAAAATTTCCTGTTAAAATTGAGAATAGTGCTGTTAATGCATTTATACTTGAGGTTTATCCTTAGCAGAATTAATATGCTTAATGAGTAATCAACTTTTTACTGCTCTCTGTGTTTCATAGGAATAAACCTTTTAAAGGATTCCATTACTTCAAATTACATTGGCTTTCTTACAACATTTATGAAGTAGCAAACTTTCAAATAAGTCTTTTATAAATTGGATTTGGAAATGTGTGAAGATGCAAAAGTATTCAACAGAGCCATTAATGTGTCAGTTAGGTTTTAATTGCTTACCTTAGTGAAGAAAAAGAGGTTAGAAGTTCATTATACTCAAGCTAGCATTATAGAGCTAGTGCTAAAAGTATGAATTGGTTTCATTCATCTATCTACCTTTAATTCTAATAAATAAATAAACTACAAAGTTTGTGCTAGATCTTTCTAAAGGTGGAAGAGAGAAAGAATTTCTGAAACTTATTTTTCTGGTGTCAAATATTTCCTGTGCATTTATTTCTATATATTCTTATTAAAAATTTGAAGGGTTCTACTCTTGTACCTCAAAAGTTTCCGTTTTAATACTGCTTTGTGGTTTTCAAAATTTAAGTGATACTCTGATACGTTTCAAATGAAGCCAAGATATTTCAGTCAGGACTTCTGTATAGACTGCTGAGTAGTCAAAACATCATTTGTTGCATTTCATGCCATTGTGGAAGCTGGTGGTGTTTTGAACAATTAAGAGAGAAGGCTGTAACTTTATTAAGCTGGTTTTGTGTGTGTTTCCTTTAATTGAGGCAGTAAGGCTCTCTGTTTCTCTGTTTCTTGAACTTACATTTTACATGGTCTCTGTTTTGTAACTTTGTAGGTCCTCATAGGAACTCTGAGTTGTAACCTTAACTTTTAACCTATTCCCTTCTTCTACTAAGCAGAACAAAATGTGAAGTGAGATTATAGCATTTGAGAAATGGAGGTGTGTTTCTGTGGTTTGATCATTGTTTTCTGCCCAGATACCACACTGGATAATGCACCTGTGTCCATGTTTTTTCTAGTAGAGAAGGCAAACTGGATCTTGCCAAAAAATGGTAGCACAACAAAAGTAAACCTAAATCCACTCAGAATAAACTTCCTTGATGCTATATGGGATGTGAATTAATTTTAACAGTTTGCAGCTTCTTGTATTAGCAGAGTATTTTTTCACCAGAAACTAATAGGTCATCTGACCTGCTTAGTCCTGAGCAGCCACTGCAAAACCTTATTCAAACAATTGCGTCTTCTCTCTGCTTCATTCGTCCATTTTTCTCAGGATATCGGTGCCATTGTTCATTATTTCTTTGACTACTGTTCTGGTTCTTTTGCAGGTTAAGTGAAGAGTCCTAGGATAAAGGTTTTTGTCTTTTAAAACAGCAGTTGAGTATGTGTGAAGTCAAATATACTGCATAATATGAGAACCAGAATTTCCAAGAAGCTTGGGATTGTTTTGTGGAAGTCAACTGAAAGTTGTCAAGCCCTTGGATTTTAAGAGACAAGAAAGAACATTGCAGTAGTCCTGAAGTCTCACTTGATTAAGAAGCACCTAAAAATAATTGTGTTGGGAACAAAAAGTATTTATAAGGAATTGACAGAAGTCTTGATCAGAGTCAAAGGATAGAACTGAAAAATTTCAAACCTTTTAAACATCACAAAAATATTAAAACAAATAGCAATGTGTTTACATGCATGGTAGCAAGAAAAGGAAGAGATTATTGAAAAGATAGCATAGAGCTCACTATGCAAAAGCTAAATACCTATGTTCCATAAATTCTTTTTCAATAAGAAATTAGCACATTTAGTGTAAGGGCAACAAGCAATCACTGGTGCACAGTAAACATCAGTGGTCATATATGAACGGGGCAGGGGCAAGTTAATTTAACAGTCTTGAACAGAGGACTGTTTCAGTGTACTATATTAATCTCTAGGGCCATGAAGTTAGTTTCCGTTTAAGCCAGGCTGGATGCCTGTGTTTTTATTTGGGGTGTTCCTGATACTTGGTTGTATTCAGAGGTGTAATTGGATGAGGGGATGATGAGAATAATCACAGGTATTTTGTGTCAAAGACGACTGTTATGCTAACTAGCTTAATGGATTTTTTGGAGAAATACATGTTTTGAGCCCTGTGATGATAGGTGGAGCTAACTGAGTATAACATAGATAAGCCCTTCCAAAGTGGAAAGAAAAGCAATTATTAACAGACTTTAAAGAACAATATAAAGTCTTGTATAGAGCCCTTGTGTAGAGGTACAATTTACAAGAACCACCCATGTTTATTTTATTTCCCGGATGATGTTAGAATTTTTCTGCTTCCTACTTGACTTCTTTTCAGGCCACCCAGGGAGCAGATGGTTTGGGCCAGGATCTCAGAAATGCATGGGTTTATTCTAATAGATTTTTACTGGAAAAGCCGTTGCTTATATTATTCTGCTACAGGTTTTTCTTTCTTTGGTCAATGGATAAGGGGAGATGATTCATTAAGATTTCCTTTCCCTTTAAATAAAACTTAAAAGATTTTCTGAGGTATATATTGGTAGGAGAAGTAGTTAGTAGACTCTATTTTTATAGTTTCTCCATCACACATTATGTATTATGTTACATAGCTGATGTTTTGGGTGGTGTTTACCATTCTATATGTTCAGTTTTGTATCATTGATATGCTCAGCAGAATTTTCATAATAAAAAAGGTTCAGTTACACTCACATGAGAGCTTAATTTGTACATACATCCATGCATTTACTAGCATTAAAGTGGGTTACAAAATATTCAGATTATTCTTCCTGAATACATTATTAATGCTTTTGTATTTTTTTCTCTTGAAGAATAATTTTGAAAAAGCTGTTGTGTTCACTGTAATTGAGCTGCAGTGAACAGAAAAGTCAGTTTCTTGTACTGCAGTGTTTTATATCATTTTGAAATATGGGTAGTTTCAGCTGTTCAGATACATATTATACTGTAAGCATAAATATTGTAGAGCTAAAATACAGATTTGAAGATGATGCACGTATAAGTAGGTGTCTCTACAGTGGGATTTTTAAATCAGCTACTGTTGACCTCCTTATACAAGTATAATACAGCCACTCAGCTGTTAAAAACCTGATCCACTATTTAAAAATATACAAAAACAAATTGTCTATCTTTCTGCCTGATCTCTTTTCAAGTGCTAACACAATGGAAACAGTGGGTGATCTGTTAATGCATTTGGATTGTCAATGATGGTTTTGTATAAATATTGGGAAGATAAGAAATAAAATTCGCACAGCAAAATATGATTTCATCTGCCTTTTCTCTGCAGCTCCATGGCTCATGCTGCGGTGTGAAATTCTCATTTTACACACTTTGCAGGCGGACCACATGAATTATGCATTGAGCAAGAGAAATCTCCTGCTTCAAGTCCTATATGCATTTACCAGGTTCCATCTCTATTACCAAGATGAATTGCAAATGGAGAAATGTTTGATGGAATATAGCTTAACTTCTTTGTTTAGTATTCTGCTTTTCCCATAGTGGGCTCTCCTGGTAGGAAACTGTTTGGTTTATATTGTAGACTTAGTTTTTAAGAAAAAAGATGAAATATTATGTTACAGAAGAATGCCAGACATGTCAGAGCCTTTTTATTGTCTTGATTTAGAATGCAAAGCTTTTTTCATTCAATAGAAATATCTGTTGGTAGTGTTTGTTGCAGTCATTGGCTATTCATTGGCTAATCAATTTTCCTTTATTGGAAAAAACAAATTAAAAAATAATCATGCTTGTAATAGGCAAGACCATTGTAAATAGATTTCTTTGGTGTTTTCTACAGAATTACAGACAATTAGTATATATACACATATATAGAAATATACATATAAATATGAAAATATTTGTGTGGTTTTGTATATATTGCATACACACACATATAAGTAGCTGAGTATTTACTTCAGCTTGACACACTTGACTGAAGTAGAAAATAAGATATGATCATACTTTAACATTAGCTTCATCTTGATTTAGTTAGCTTCTGATTTTACATTTCCCAGATGGTAGGGTTGGGGTTTTTTTGTGTGTATGGTTTTGGGTTTTTTTTCTTTTTACAGTAAAGTGATGCACTTAGGTACAGTGTTCTGACAAAGTGTGCAGTGGAAGTTTTTCTCACCAGGCATTACCTTGAGGTAATGGTTCTTTGCTTGTGCCTTATCTTAGGGCTATTTTATTTTATCTTGAAGTATAATAAATTCTCTGGAAGGATTTTTTCCTCATTTTTAAAGATGAATTGTAGATTCAAAATAATATCAGTGCGGAAATGCATTTTATCTTACAAAATATATATCAAGCTTTGTGGTATGTACTTAGTAACTACTTTAGAATAACAAAATAAATAACAGAAAAAAAACAAACTGAAGCATACTATTGGTATTAATTGTGACATAAAATGTCATATTTTAATTGTCTTCAGTAAACAGATTAACAGTAAGAGGGTTTTCTTGCCTCTGATTTGTAAGGTTTTTAAAAATGTTGACCTAGCAATGCTGCCATTGGCAGAACTGAAGCATATACAAAATTCTCATCCTTCTGCTATAGCCTCTTACGTGGATGATCCACTTTTCATAGACTTTAATTGATTACATAATAAAAGGAAATGGAGAAATCCTATCTCTACTGGAATTATTAGCAAATATAGAACTCTAGCTAAAAATCACCTATGATTAAGGTTCAAAAGGTTAAGATAGAACTGTATCATATGGATAAGTGGGAGTAGGGAGTGAGTTTGGAAATTGAGAGTTCCTTTAAAAATATATAAATTCAGGGGTAAATATTCAGCAAATTATGCTATTAAAAGACTTGGAATTCATTAAAAGAATTATTGTGCAATTCTCTGACACTTCATAGACATTCAAGTAGAACTTGTAGCTCATGAAGTATACTCTTTATCCTTATTTCACAGATTAAAAAAAAAATAGCCAAAAGAAGCTTAATGATTTGCTGGAAGAAAAAATGAAGTCTGGTAGCTGGGAACTCAAGAGAACGTCTCCTGAAGCAAATACTCTTACTCGTTCTGGACAATGCATATAAGGAATGGAATAACATTAGCACAATTTTAAAGATATTTTGTAGTATTTGCTTTGTCCAGTCAAGTTCTGTGTTTCAGATAAATCAACAATTGCAGAACACTCAAACACCATAGAGATAAGGACCAATGAAATAATTTTTAAAACAGTGGCTTCTGTTGTTCTCTGTCCACAAGATTCTTCTCTTCCTCGAATATCTAAATCACATCTGTAAGGATCACATAAGCAACTACTGTCGATTTGAGCCCTGGGTTTGTTGAAAGAAAATTATGAACAATGTCATTTTGGCCCAGGTCAAGCTTGATAGTCATTGACATCAACAGCTTCAAATAACGTTAGCTAGTTTCTTCTATGTTCTTTGGAGAGAACCATGAAATTTCTCCAACAGTTGCAAAAAAATAGACTTGGCGTTATTGTTTGTTTGCAACTGACCGTGAGGCTGAGACACTAGAAAACAGGGAGTGCACCTTTAGAAAGGACAGGTCATTTTATTCTCTGGTGATAGTCAAAGAAAGTGATTCTAGCTACTGAGTTTCTGACAGGGCTCCACACTCCTATAGGAATTTGTATCCTGTTTGCCTGAAGAGTTTGTGACAGCTTGCAAGAAATGCTGAAGAAATTGAGACCCGGATGGGCATACAGAGTTTTGCTGATTTATTTAGACCTATTCATTTATTAGAAAAGCTAAAAGAATAATATATGTATATGCATTAATATATGTATATGCATTTGGTTGTTACATGCTGTTGAAGAGGAAACTGGTAAACTGGAAGGTTCAAAGAAGTGTGACTGCTGGAAAGAATACATTTAAAATACTTACAATACCTTGGGTAGTGAGCAGTGTCTTAAGGTCTAAAGGCAGTGGACAAATTCTCCGAAAGAAGGACAAAGCCTTCTGTCCATTGAGTGAGCCAGAGAGACAAAGGCAGAAAGGGTTCTTCAGTGAATCCAGACAAAGGATGCTTAAGAAAGGGTGACAAACTGACTGATGGGCATCCAGCGGGTAGCGTGTCCAGGTTCTGCCTACATCCAAAGACCAGCCCTTTTTACTAAGTCACCCTATTCGGAATCCATATTGAGCTGTGACAAACTAAATTTTGTCCTGAATCGTTAGAGTCTAGATGTGCTCTGTAGGTGTAACCAACACTTGCTCTTACTAGATTTGTTTAGAACTTTTAATCTAGCTATACCGAAACAAATTTTGTTGAAATATTCTGTTTGCCAGGTTACAGAGATGACTGTATTACTGCTCTACTCTTTACTTAAAGTACTGCCGATCTTTATTATTAGAACTCATCTTAAGGCTTAAAATTGGAACTTTTTTGGTGACAAAAATCAACTTTTTGTTACTTATCCAGCAATTAAACAAAATCCCAATAGATGATGGGACAAGATTCTATACCAGAAGTGCAAATAACACTACTTACTTATTGAGTGGATTTTGTCCTGTTTTTCATGTGGAAATAAAAGAGTTAGTACCCAAGTCTCTTGTCTTCACAAAAAATGCTTCTGTCTCTGTTTTAATGATCTCAACAGAAGTGTCTGATCTGTCACCGAAAGTTTTCTTCGAGTAGTAACCGTAACTATATTAAACAAAAACATGGGCTTTAGAGGAGTAAATGTAACTCAAGTGTGGAGTTTGGGTTCAGCTTACCTGTACAAAAAAATCTTTCTCACTAGGTGGATTCTCTATGAGTGCTAACCCCTGAAAATGGAAACTTTTTTTTTCTGCAGAAAAAATACACATTGCTTCATAAAAGTATTAAAGACTTTTCTTTTGCTGCTATGGTATAAGAGGAAATATTTGTGTATTTTGACAGAAAGAAGAAAAACGAGTACAAGATAGAAAAGCTCCAAATAAACAAGATGTGTATCTTTTAGATTTAGATGACTGTAAGTATCTTGATTAAAGCCTCATTTTTCCTGTGACATAAATTCAATTCAGTTAATTCAATGAATTTTAAATGTCTGAAACATTGATTCTGTTCATTTATTGTACCAGCTTCCTGACAAAAAAAAGCTTAGATTATCGACTTATTTTTATGCATAATTATTACAATATGTGGTTTTGTTTGTTTTAGGATTGAGAAATAGTTTCAAAATTTAGAATGTATTGGTATGTAAAACATTAATTTTGAGAATTTGTGTGTGTCTGGACTTGTTTTCTCTTCAAGTGAGCTTATTTTCTCAGGTGCCAATGAATGCCATTCATACAACATCTGTGCAACCTATGAACCAATTGTAGTGCTATAATAAGATAGTAAAAATCACAGTTTTGGAGAACAGATTTTTTTTTGGCTATGCTTTTTAGTACCATTCTTCAAGTTTATTACTGTATGTGCAACACATGATAGAGTTGCATTAATATGTACTTTGCACATAACTTGTAAATGAAAATGTGCTGCATAATATGCATGAAATAGAGGTAAAAATGGGAAAGGAGGACAAAATGTTTTTAATGTACATAGTGTAGTCAATACATATATCCATTTTATTTACATTTTCGTTGAGTATTGGAGCTATATGTCTGGAAAAAATCTTCTGCGACTAAGAAACATATATACAAGGTTGAAATAATTAGATCAAGATGTAAAACCTTTTTACATGTCGTGAAAATAGCTCATTCTCCTTCCCAGTATTTTAAATTTTTTTTAAGTTAAGTATCCATTGCCTTTTTACTTCTAGTCTGTCCTGTGACAACTCCTGTGGCAATTCCTACAGCAGCTGTTTTGTCCCCAAGTTTAACAGCAGACCTAGAGGGATTAAGTCTTTCAAGTTCATCAGTCATTGATGTAAGTAGCCTTGAAAAAGTGGGATGGGTGTGTGGGGTGTCTTAATTTGTATTTCACGTGTTTTTGAGGCAGTCATTAAAGTGATTTTTTTTTAAGTGCTTTCACCTATAAAGGTCTTGAATGAAATTCTGGTGTACGTGCAAGTCTGGCAACTTTTTTTGATCTGTAATAATTACGTGCTGAAGCATTCTGAGAAAAGTGTGGGTATTGCATGTCTGAGAAAGACGCCTTCAAGGATTTTTAACCTTGTCTTTCAGTCTGTCTTTTTCTCTGCCTGAGGGAAACTTTAATTCACAGATCAAGCATCCAAACTATACAAATCTTTCAAATCATCTGGTTGCTATACTATCAAAAATAAACTACAAGAAAATCACATACCTGTTAATCCTCAGTCTGGTTGTTTACCACACACGCCTCCAATTATGATATTTTACTACTTGGAAGTAGTTTTTCATGAGTATACGAAGCATAGCCCCTGGGTGCAAGTAAAAAGGGTATAGATTTACAATCAGTGGTGTATCAGTATGTGTCATGATTCATTCTGTTAGCGCTTTCTTCTTTGTAGCGCTTTCCATTAGGGAATCTCAAAATTATAGGTATAATTAAGGTTAGCAAAGTCATGGAAGGTAGAGGGCATTCTTTTGTTGGGGAAAGCATGGTAGTTTGTGTTCTTTTTGATCGTTTTTCTTTAGTCATTTTGTGTTTCCAATTTAAATTTACAATTTAATAAGGAATCGCAGCAGTACAACATGGTATACTTATCCTTGTGAAAGTGGATGGCAGTTACGAGAAAAAATACCAGAGGCACGGGCATTTTTTAGCCTAGCCTTATTTCTACTGGGGCTGGTATATAGAACCTACACTGTGACTTTAATGATTGCTGGTAAAGTATTTTGTGCTGATTTGACTCAAGAAATAAAATATCTTAGCTGATGATTCAGTTTCATATTCACAGGCTTTACATTTTGCTGTTGAAAAGTTAGACTTTAAGACAATGTGTTGGATACTAGCCTTATCTAAGAAAATTGTGGTGCAATTTGAATTTCAAGCAGGGCTGTAGCAATCTGTGGGCAAACTGGAACTTTACCTGATGTGTAGTCATTCTTGTGTCTTAAAATGCCAGAAAATCCCTTCCATGTTGTTTTGCAGCGTAGTATGCAGTGTTAGGTGGAAACCCTGAGTTTAACTGCAACTGTGTTGTTATTCCTGGGATTGCAATACCACAATTGCATCTTTGCCATCCTTTATGGCTTTGACGGTTCGAAACACAGGCAATCATCTCTTTTCCTGGCTCTGGGTTAGCTTAAGAATGAGTCTGGTCTCTGCTTTACTTCAGAATTGCCATCTTTGAGGAGAAGTTAAAGACAACAATCAGTAATATCAGATGCTTGAGAACACTCCCTGTTTGCTAATGTCTTTAGTCCTTTCATCATCTACAGAACATGAACACATGTTCCGCTCTCACATTCATACCTGCTTTCCTCATGGTTGCCACTATGCATTTACTAAATTGCTTCTCCCCTTTCTTCAGAAGGTAGCTGCAATGAAACAGAGGTGTTAGATAGAAAGAGATCGAAGGTGTATGCTAAGCAGGGGAAGAAGTTCTGCATTAAAGGGCTGATTCTGCAAAATGCCTGTTTCTTGGTACTGCTGAGCTCTTGGTAAAACATATAACCAGCAAAGAAGCTGGAACATTTCGTCATGCTCCCTGCTGTGGAAACAACTCAAATCACATTAAGAACTAGTTGTTGCTGCCGGGATAGTGATTACATGTTTTGGGCTGTGTTCTCTTTTCAGACCTACTCTCAACTTTTTTTGTCATTGACAATAATTGCAGAGGTACATGAGGTCTTTTGCTGAGCTTTGTGCGTCAGGAAGGAAGAAAAATTAAACGTTAAGGTTAAAACCTGTTCTTTCAAATGATATCCATGTATTGTAAAAAGTCTTGTGTGCGAGTAGTTACATAACTATTGTCACATGTTGTTCAGCACCATCAGATTATTTTCTAAAAATGGAAATACAAAATTGGTTTTTAAGACTTTATGTGAGAATGTCTCTCTTAAAATAGTATTCTTAATTTAATCTGTGATTACTGTTTCTAAAAATAAAGAGGATAGTTGTCCTAATTCAGAAAACTTTTTCATTCTTCAATGGGAAAGAAAATGAATTTAACTGTAGGGCACATGCCAAACTAACAGTGAGAAATTAATTTATCACTAGGCAATGGAAAGCATGGAGTAAAAATAGATAAGTATAGTATATGACCCTAATATCAAAGAAATGTAGCAGCCACTTATCTTGGAATATGTCAGGCAGTCTATTATTCAAATCATTCAGCACTATAATTGGATACAGCTTTTAGAAACTTACAACTCCAAATTCATAGCTGCTGAACATTACAGAAAGCATAAATACAAGAATGGTTTTACAGTAATGGTATGGGTCTCTTTAAACCTACAAAACCAAAATATCCTTGAATAGAAACTAAAGTGCTCAACCTGATGCTTTGTCCTGAGGTTCATTTGTTTTTATGATTCATCTTTACATATAGCACATTTCCCCCTCATATAAACTCACACATGCGTATTATAGTTTGTTCCAGGAATAACAAAATTCTCTGGTAATTTATGGACAACTTTTTTCCAACTGGATGCAAAACATAGTAAATCCTTGTGCATCCTTCTGCCCTGGTACCTGTGGTCCATCTTTAGATGGCTCAACCAAAGCCAGGTAACTGAGGTTGCCAGGGGCTGCTATGGGGCTTTTCAGGGTGTCCACGCAAGAGAAGTCAGACCAAAGGGAGAGGAGAGTTGAAAAGAGAATTGAAAACAAAACTCATGAATGACATAAGCACAGGGAGAGTTGTAACCTGCTGCAGGAGATAATATTTTGAGCAGGAGTGGTGAGAGGAGCAAGAGGAGAGCTATGGTATCAGAGAGAAACCAAAGAGGCGGTGATAGTCTATTTCTACCTGTCACACAGCTGATGAGAAGAAAAGCTAAACCACCTGTTCTTTTCTCACGAGGATTTTAAATGGTAAAAGTGTAAAAGCAACTGCTCTCCTAGATGTCTAGAGCCCTGAGCATGCTGTATATGATAATTAACTGGTAAAAATGATACACACTTTTAAAAATAAAATTAATAAGAAGGAAATACTGCTTTGGTGGCAAGAAATTTGTTATGATTCGGAACAGTGTTAGTGCAAAGGAGAACTAAGAGCTGGATATGAGCTCTGATGGCAGTAGCAGTTGAATGGGGCAAAAAGTGTGCAGAAGTATGGGCTCAGTTAAGTAGGATTTGAGGGGAGAAGATTGTTTCCCCTGCCCCAAATAGAGGATAATTTGGGGAAAAAGTCGAGAGTCAATAACAGAAGTTCATGATAAAAGCATGTATCAAAAGACAGGAAAACTCTTGTAGTGAAGAGGTACTTACAAAAATATTTGATGCAAAAATTTAGTATTTCCAGTAATTATTGTGCTTATGGAATTATGGTATAATTGTGGAAGTGATTCAGCTTTACTTACTAAGGTTTCATTCAGCATGTTCTATCTGTTCTCTTGATAGTAGTTATTACCAATGATATGTTTTTATTGTTTCCTACTACTCTGAATTCCACCCAAACTTTTCAGGAAGGGAGAAGTAAATCACCTTGCTTCCTGTCTCATGTCTTCCTACAGAACTTTTGACTGAGAACCACTTTGAGAACTTCTTTAGGGTGGTGATGCATAGAGCAGAAATAATAGCTTTTGACAAAAGTCAAGGTCAAGCTGCAGACCTGTCAAACCAGGTGATAAATACATTTAATTTCAAATTGAGCACACTTAAGAGAATTCCTTGAGAAACCGTAAACATGAACTCCCTCAATATTCAGCTAGAGATATTTTCAGAATAGGATAACACCTTAAATGGTATTTTAATTTCTTAATTCATAATTTCTTAAGTTGTTGAGGTGGTCCTTACAGGGGAAAACTTTCATGTTACTTAAGTTGCTTTGTCCATTTAGGGTGTTTCTAATTCCTCTATAGCAAATGTTAAGACTGACTCTGAAGTATATTATTTTCCTGTGTGAAGGATCTCCTCTCAGAAGTACCGGGAACACAGTGATTGCAATAATGGATTATATTGTGGCTCTATGCTGATATGCAGCTTGTAGTAAAGGTTAGCATGAGGTGCTTAAGAATTTGCAAAATCCTGCAGTAGAGAAATGAGTAGTAGTTCTGCTAGAAAATTACTGGTGTGCATTCAACTTCGTGAGTTTTATTTTTTCAGAGCTTTGTTAATATAACTAGCTACATTTGTGATTCATGTAAGCTCTGGTCTGAGTTCTTACCTCAGGAATGGCTGTATCAGAAGAAACAGTAACTTCTTAATGTAATGAAAGAGGTGTGGTGCAATCACTTATGATAGCAGTGGATGGCATGCGATGGTTTGACTAGATTTTTGATAACTCTTCTGCCACATGTTCTCAGAGACATTTTGATTAACTATTGTTGTCTTTTAAATAACTAGTTTTACATTTCTGTAAATATATGCAGTCCCTCTTAGGACACTTCTAAAAATTTTTACTCAGGCAAAAGATGTTTCTTTTAAATCCGTTTTCAATGTTAGCCACATCCTGTCTTCTGTCAGATGTTCTTGTGGTTTTGTGTTAGGATAATACAGACTTATGGTATCCTTTGTATTTTTTATAGTTTACAATTTGCCGTGTTGTTTTGAAGCTCGCTATAAGAAACATCTTACCCTTTTGGTGTTACATCAGAGGAAAGCTTTTTCCTATGCATTAAATGTTTTCATTATACTTATTCTGAAGCCCAGCCTTTTATCTAAAGATTGAGATTGGGAAGGTTTGTTGGGGGTTTGAAGGTAGAGGTGGGGGGTTGGACACGAGATAGCCTACATGTGTCCTACCCCAGTGCATGCTTATGCCTTGTTTGCATTCTTGACCGCATTTGCATATTGAGCAGATTTTTTTTTTGAGTTCTGTGTAGTTTTCTCTCTGGATTTGTTTCTTAAGATCAGAGAATCATAAAATCATAAAAAGTCCTGGGTTGGAAGGGACCCACAAGGATCATCGAGTCCAACTCCTGTCCCTGCGTAGGACAACCCCACAGTTCACACCATGAAGATGGTGCTTTCTCCGTGTGGAACAGTTTAAAGTATCTGCTTTGTCTCCAGTTTTCCCTGATCTGTGCTGTGCAAGATTTATAACTAGCATATAGGCTTAATTGAAACCACTGTTAAAAAATATCATGTTAGTAGGGCACCCGGGAAAGTTTGCGCCTATGAAGTAAGTGAAAAGTCATAGTCTTAAATTTAAGAGTTAAAAAGCAACTTTCTGTCAGTGCTGCCCAAAATTCAGCTTTGCAGCTGATTAGGTGTGACTGATGCTTGTGGGAAGGCAGCGTGGTCCAGTGGATACAGAACTGGGTGTTACATATGGAAAATGAGTTCTATTTTTGGCTTACTACTTGCTGCATGATCTGGAGGGAGTAACTTAATCTTTTAGTTTTCCATCTGAAAAATGAGGATAATGATGCTTACCTTGGGAAAGCACTTGGAGATCTACAAATGAATGTAGCTGCTCATCAGCAGATATTAACTGTTGCCAAGACAGAAGAAGGAATGAAACAAAGACCTCCTGCATACTTAATTTCATTTTTCTGTGTTTATATATATTTGTTATATAAGAGGGTATTCTTAAATTGGCAACAGTATATGTGTTACATGAAATATTTGGAAGTTATAATGTCCTTTCAGAAATTGCTTCCACATCCTTTTAAACATGTTGGCTTGAGAAAAAATGACCTGCTATGACACTATTTTTTTAAGTGTGATTTTGCATTTATTCTTTAATTAGAAATCCATTTATCGTTATTGGTGATGTTTATT
>VWYH01011071.1:228887-233887 GCA_013399365.1 Pampusana beccarii | reverse complement strand
AAAACTCCTTATCAAAGGTCCCCTTCTCTCTCAGAGGGGGACAGCTTATGGATTTCAATATGCAGTGATGGTGATGTCCCAATGCACTTGTGAATACAGCTAAATATTTCACATATAAGGATGTTACAATGGGCGTAAGTTGCTTTTGTTCACCTTTTTTCCTGATCTGTGAGTAGCTGAAGCTTGGATTGCACAAAAAGCAGAACTTCAGAGCAACATAAAGGGAAGCCCAAGATTTCACCAGAAGATACTTTACTGATCAGAATCAAAATTTGCCCTATATCTTACTTACTACAGTTCCACATTTATCTAACCATTCTGAAAATCTGTAAGCCTTGACATTAAATACTTTTTAAATTTAGATGAAAACAGGAGTCAGTGCCTTGACTTGTGTAACTTTGTTAGTGATTTTTTTAGGTTGGCTCATTTGAAAAAGCAAATAGCCCATGATTCCACTACAACCAACTTATGCACCTCCTCTGGAAGTCAATAGCCAAGTCTGGTTTGATGCACGTAAGACTTCCTCTTGTCACTCTTACATGAAGAGTCATCATCACATGGAATGAATATACTCTAAAAGTTCTTACTAATGGTTGCAGGAAGGTGAGATACCACGCATTGCCCACCTCCAAACCCATGTTAAAGTTGTTTTTTAGAAGGTTGGTAAGTGATGTTCTGCTGTTTTCTCACACCAGAATCATTAAGAAATATTTTCAGTCCTCTTATGCCTTATGCTCTAGAGGATATTAGAGAGACAGATGACTCAGTAAAAGTCTGGTATCATCAGAGAGATGAGTTTTAAAAAGCTCACTTTAGTGGCAGATTTTCACTGTATTGGTGCATGCTTTCCCCCTAATGACTCGGTGAAGAATGCCTTGACATATTAAGACTAATAAAAGCAGTTTTAGAATCTGCCTGAACTAGTTTTGGTTGCTGTGCAGTTGATGAAAGTTTTCATTTTGAACTTCTGTTCACTTGGATTAGGAAAAGTTTCCATCTTTATATGGCTGCATACAGTGTTGCTTGCTGTTTCTAGTTCCTAGCATCTATGTTCTTGATTTGAAGATGCCAGAAGAATTGAGGGAAGGTGCATTTTTAAGAGCTGTAGAACAGATCTTTTAACTGAATAGTGGAATTTAAGAATTCATGGCTATAAAAGAAGGTTTATGTACAGATTTTTCACATTTTAGTTTGGAATGCTTTTATGAAAAATGTACAGAAATCATCTCGCTGTTTCCACTGAAGGTGCTTAGTAACACCAGCAGTGTTAGAACATATACTTACTATGTAAATCATATATTTCAGCTATTGTTGAATATATTTGTGTATTAAAAGTTGCTTTAAAATGGAATAAGTTTTAATAAATGGTCATTGACACAGTCTTCCCGCTGCTACGTTTGTGCTCAATTGACTAACAGTCTTTGAAGGATTTAGATTATAGTAGCAGAGGTACTCTATATTAGTTAGGACCAAAGTAATTTCGAAAGTAGATGAGAAAAAATTATTTACCTAATTAGCCTTCAGTCATCAACTGAGGGACTTAGCGGTGGCCACAGCTACTGTATAAGCAGGGTGTTACATTCAGGATCTGTGTCTGTACAGTAGTGCCTTTATTGGAGATCCATAGGGTGAGGTTTTTTTGTTTGCAGTATGTTGTGCGTGTTGTTGCTTACATTAGTCTGAGCTGTGCATGGATTGGATTGAGTAACATTTCTTCTTAATGCGTGTGAAAAGAGAAGTCCTCGTGGAGGCTGAATAAGTCATTTGATGCCATGAATTTTGTTTCTGAGTCCAAAAAAAAAGAAGTGCGCTTTTGAATTTAAACAGAGAATTCTCAAGGTATATAGTGACCAAGATTGAAATGTAGATGTATTAAGCCAGCAAAGAAGTAATTTGCATTTTAGCATTTATAAATACGTGTGCTAGATTTGACTGAGTTCATTTTGGCTTGTAGGTGATACTGTGTAGTAAGTAGTAATTAGGATGTAAGGTGAGGCTGCCACCTTATTCTGTTTTCTAACTCTTAAACTACTTCAGGTAATCCTCAGACTTTCCAGTTAGGTGGTCAGTGGAAGGCTTGAATCACTAAATTGGAGTACATTACTTGTTTGTATGTGGGGTGAATGCCTGTTCCTTGAAGCACCTAGTAAGTATTCAAAGGACTGCTTCATGAAAGGCACACACATGCATTGGCCACCAGACCATCTGCTTTTCAATTTGTAGAAGTGTACATGGGACAAAATAATAGTAAAACTTGAAGTTTTCCATGCACAGATATGAATTTCACTGTTTGATTTGTTTACTGTTATTTTAGAAGTTGAAACCTAGATTGGGATACAGTTTAAGCCCATTTTCTGCAAATGCAGTTAAAAGAAGATTCCCCCTTAATATCTGTTTAAGCCCTTGCCATAGTCCACTGGTCATCCCAGAGTACCCTACAGGGAAGAATATGATATTCTGAATTTATACCAAGGTTGCTGCCCCATAATTGTGTCACTGAATTCAGCCTTTTCTTTCATGTTTGTGTAATAACCCTGACTTAATCATGAGAATATTCCCGTTCTGTTGCTACTAAAATTCTTTCTTGTGTGGCTTTTTAAAAGACTTCACTAATATTGTCTTTCGTTTATTCATGTGATTCATTATGCTCACCAGAAGAAAAAGGCAAGGATGCCAAATCTCAAACAAAACCATGTGTTGTTGTAATATACAGCTTTAAGCTCTATTATACATGTGAAATGCAATCTGTCTCACTGGCCCCCAGTTACATATAAAATACAAAACAAGAGCATGCTCAGTTTTAAAAGTGCTTGGTTAATCTGGTATGAGCCTAATAGAGTTTTCTGCTGTTCATGAACTCCAGATTAAGGCCTAATTCTGATTCCTTTGTATCATGTAGTCATTTTTATGCTCTAAGAGCAATACTTGTTATTGATACAGGGTTTCTGGAAATCTGTCTAGTTGTTTATATTTTATGAGAACCATAGAAAAATCTAAGGGGTATAAAAATATTAGAAAAGGGATAATTTAATATTACAGAAGATCTTGATCATCTCTAGATTCACAGATTACCTTGAATACACTACTCTTTGAAAGAATGATTTTATACCTATTTGAGACTATACGAATACTAGTCAAAAAAAAGGCAGAGAAAAGGATTAATTTTGGCAACCTTACAGAGGCAGACTATGAGCAGTATAAAAAATGTGCTCTTTGTTTGAGACTCATGTCCATGTGATTTAAAAATCAATGGGAGTTATTTGGGTGGTTTTGTTTTTATTTTCCTTGCAAGTTTTTAGAGACAAAAGTGTTATCAATGTTGGAATTCAGGAATAACTTTTGGAACTCACTTTCTAATGTCTGAAATTGTCTGAAATGAATACTGGTTTAAAGATATGAGCATTAATATGCTAATTTTCGATTAGTCTCATTGACATATTAATAATTTAGGGAAGTGTAGAGCCTAAAAGTTGGTGACAGTGCAAAAAGAAGGGAGTTAGGATGTATTAGAAATTGTAGGACTTTGGGCAGATGTGTTTTAGAAGGTGTTTAGTAGATGTAGAGCAGTTGAACGTGCCTTTGGTCAAAAGTTATTTGAAGTATTTTCCAGAATTTGACATGTTGTCTTCAAGTATCTGTATGTCTAGATAAATTAACCCAAATCAAGTCATGGTATCTAGTTGCTTTTCAAGACTGCAGAAAATATGACTGAGCAACCTTGCTTGCTTTTTTTTATTTCACTGCCCACTCTCAGAGGGGTCCTGTCCTCAGTTTGGCAATCCATATTCATGTGACTTAAGTATGCCCTAATGTTGAGATTTGCCACAGCCTCTTGAAGTAATGCAGAGTAGGATGTTGATATTCTTTCTGCAATTCTTTTCTTGCATTTTATGATATCTTTTTATGAATTATTAATTCTTCATTTTTGTAAGAGCTGTATGAGGAAGACATTGCCGTGTGGCTGTGAGTAATATTTAACTGGTAATGGAGCAAAAGATCACAAATACACTGTTTGCTGCCAGTAGCTGTCTTTCCTTTGTTTGCCTGATTTTCTGTCTTTCTCCTAATAGTATAAAATTATAGTTAAGTTGCTCTCATAGCTTTAGTTGAAAGATCGTGTAAATGTGGCTGGGCTACATGATAGCCCTTCTCCTCTTAGCTGTTGCGGAGTTACTGGGGCATAGCCTTGCAGTGAGTGTAAGAGAGGATATAGCTCTCACAGCTCAGTAGGTATTTCTTGGATTATATCACGGATATTGCCAATAGGAGGGCAGTAGAAGGGCTGCTTAGATCAAATGATTCAGTCCACTGTTTTAACAGAATGTAATTTAGAGGAATAGATCTATAATTATCATCATTCTTCGAAGCAAATATTTTTTCCAATAATGTATGTTTTATCCAAACATATATACATTTCTGAATGAAAATCAAAAATTAATCTATGTTTATCATTACAGANTACAGGAAAGTCCGTCCAGCTCTGTTTTCTGTGGTAAGTTTAATAAACCCTGTGTAGTGCTTTTTATTTAAAATAATTATGGAAAATAGTATTTTGTATTAATTTAAGCTTAGTTATTAAGGACTTATTCAGCTGGAAAAAAGAAGCATGTTCCTGTGCAGAGGATTTGGTGGTTTGTAGCTATTCAGCCATGCTGTGATAAAGCAAGCCTAAACTACTGTCAGTGATCTTATACTTTTCCTTTCACACGGTTAATGAATGGGGAACTTTTAAGGTGAAATCCTGATGTTGCCTTTCTTGTTCTTATATAAGAAGTAGTTTTAAAATATTTGCAGCTTCTTTTCCAGTGATGGATCATGTTTCAACATGTATAAATAGTGTGGGGGCCAGTCTGACGTGTACAAATACAGTGTTCCCATATGACATCACTGTGGTGTCCCTATGCTGACTTCTAATTCATGGCGGCTTTCAGTCAAAATGGGGTGGGAGGACAGTCTATTAGTCTGGGTTTTTTTGCTTTTGTGTTGTTTTTTTTTTGTTT
>VWYH01011071.1:107340-228848 GCA_013399365.1 Pampusana beccarii | reverse complement strand
GGTTTCTGTCATTCTAAAGAGCTGTATAAAAAAAAGTTTTGCAAGTTTAATATTAATGATGTTCACCCAAAAAAAAAGCAGACACGCTATGTCGTAAAATAACTATTAGTGACTAGTTTGTATCCTATAAATCTAACTTGAGTTGATAATATGGTCCATTACCGGCTAACTGCACAGAGTATTTTTCATTTTACACTCTTCAGTTACTTTTTAGTGAAGTGTTAAAAAATATGAAGCTTTTCTCCTCTCTAAAATTGCACACTGTCTGTCTGTTATTAGGGAGATAACAGCTCTTATAAATGTTTCAGTAAGCGTTAAGTAGACAGTTATGTGCACTCTCATTCCACGCTTATTTGCTTACTGTAATAAACTGATAAAATATGTGTGGTTTGTCTCTGTGTATCTGCAGGCATCATGAGTCACATAGATTTCCTTTAGAAATAATGTTGTGTCTGCAGAATTGATTGCTTATTTTCATAAACCATCCAAAGGTACACAAACGACTTCTATTATTTAAACATATGCTGTGTAAGATTTGTAGGGGATTATCTCCTAGTTACTAGATGCTTCTTGTTCTGTTAACTCTGTGGAGGATTATTTTAACCCCAGAGTGATTGCAGGTATCTTCTCTGCGGGTTTCTTTAAGTACTGCAATTGTATACGTTAAAAATTTTAGAATTAAAACAAAAAACTCTGTTCACCAGACTGATGGAACTGTTTAATAGACTGCATTACAGTCACATCAACCTTTGCCACCTCAAACCCTTGCTAGCAAGTAGAGGGCTTGAGAATTCTGATTTTCCAGAACTGAACTCCTTTGTTCAGCATATATACATTTTATTTACTGCCATGTTAAATGCAACTGAAAATTAATGTTATATGTGAAGGGAGATCATTTAAACGTAATGTCATTATTCTGACTGTCCTTTAAGTGTCTGTTACTCTATATAGTATGATATTGAAAATAAAAGTGAATTGGCTCATGAATGAAATTATGACTGAAACATGAGCAGTAATGCTGGAGGGGGCATAGGTTCCAGTGAAATTTGAGTCAGTGTTACTATTTAAGGATAATGAGGGATTTTTGCTGTATGTGTATGCGTATGTATCTACATGTTGGACTTTTGACTACTAACTTTTTATGTTTTCATTCCTATTAATAGGTAGTATTAATATAGTTAGCTGCATGTAACACAGGGAAGCTAGTGTACTTCAAAGTATTTGTTTTAACATGAACGAAACATATTCCCTAAGCTTGTCAATGAAAAATGGGTGAACCATTTAATGACATAACTTCTCTATTATGCATGTCCAGCTCAAATTGAATTAAATGTTAAAATTAAAAGGCTGAGCTTAAAATTAAAAATAAAATTTAAATTACATCCTAAAACTGAGATTTTATTCATTATTTCAGCAATGGTTTAAGTAACAGGTGCTAGTCTGAGTCTGCTAATAACCTCTTACTGCTATTGTCTCTTTCTGTGTACCAATAAGGTATTTATTATTTAAAGTGCCTCCTTCCTTATGTCCTGACAACTGAGTTGTTTTTTGAGAGTTTGACTTTTTCAGTTATTTCTAGAAAACGATGCATAGTATTAATCTATTAGAGTTTGGTTTTTGTATTCAAAGATGTTTTGAATTTTGAGGAACTGTGAAGGTCTATACAGTTGGTACTTTCTCCTTTAATTTTGCATTAGCCAGAAATCTAGTCATGTGGTGTCACAGGAGTAATTATTTTAAAAATACAATTTAAAGATAAGCTACATAAAAGTAACCATAATCCTATGATGTATTTATGCATGTAAAATGGCATTGGAGTAAAAAAATACCTAGTCATTAAGAGTTTTGTAAGATTTCACTAGTTTGCATTATTGGGCAAAAGTATAAGATATTTTCATGCTTGTCCGAGATCAGTAATTGGACTGAAAGAACTGACTCTTTAAAAGTATGATGCCTGTATTCTTCAAGTGGTATTGCTATTACTTGAAGAGGGGCAGAAATTTAAATATTTGACTATGTGTTCTATTGTAAACAGCTGTATTTACTTCTGATTGTGTAGGAAAACTGAAAATATTGTTCCCAACAATATGACATTATCTTTTAGGGAGGAAAATATCTCAACTTCACTGATTTACTTTGAAAGTATTAATAAATTGTACAGACTCAAAGATGAGGTTGTGGAGCTTCCTCAGTTCAGATGTATTCTGAAATTGCCTTAAGTCTTCACACTGAAGATGGTTACTGGTGGATGGTTAATTTGTTTCTAGAAAACTGATACCAGAGTTTTCGTGTGTTAGAGAAAGAAACACTAGGTGGAAAGTTGAAAGTGAAATCTGAGGTGGAAGCTTATGCAGAGGTCTTTGATCAGTCACATCCTGTATCTGTTGTTCTAATTCCAGTCACGTAATAGTTGAGTTTTGAGGGGATGGGAAGCCTTTCTGCCTTTTTCCTTTCGTAGCTTGCACTTCATTCAGTATGATATGTGTGAAAGTTAATGCACCTTTCAAAGCTACCTCTAAATAGACACTCAGTTCTTACATAGTTTTCTTCAGCTTTCATCAGTGTAGTGCTTACACTTGTAAATGTTTATTAGTTGATCTTTACAGATACTCATTTAAGGTGTTGGGTATCACTGGCCTGGGCTTTCCAGTTCAGAAACTGATGCTCAGAGAGGAAGATCAAGTTTGTTATGTCCTGGCTAACTTCTGAAGTTTTTCAACAGGATTCTTACAGCCTTATGTTTTCCAGATACTCTCCCATTTATATAACACTTTTTGGGTTTAAATCTCAGTTCTTGCCCGTTTCTCATAGTACTGGAAGTGTTCACTAAGTCTTAAGATCAGCCCCTCGATGTTAAATGTGACAGTCAGGAAAATGTAGCAACCTGTAAGAGTTTTGTAGGGAAGGCAAGATAAAAGCCCATTCTCCTTGCTTAGCTGCTTGGAGTCTTTAACAGCCTGCTATTTGCAGTTCTCTCTTTCATTTAGGGACTATGGGCAGGGCAAGAGAAGATGGACACTCATCAGTTGAAACAGATAAACAGATATATCTAACGGATATACTGTGAAATTCAGTAGCTCATAGTGCATTGACCAGACAGATAGGCTTTTCATGCCGATCATTTGACTTTCTCAGCCAAATGTTACTTTTCATATAATTTCTAGCCTTTCCTTAAAACCTTTTTAAAGAATTCAGATTCACTTTTCTTTGCTTTTCTGCATATTTCGTACTTTTACACTTTTGATCTCACGATTATGGATTTCCTTATCAGCAGTATCTTCTGGGAATTTGTTTGTACACTGAATGTCTTCTATTCATGCTACTTTTTCAGGATAGAATGGACTGAAATATCCTTGGGATTTCTCTTACTGCTTGTGGCTGTGTGACTGTTAAACAAGTGGCAACATCCTTCTGCTCCATATAACTGTAGTTTTAGTATTTGACTGATATAATTGTTAGGCAACATTTTTTTGTGATTTTAACAGGAGAAAGATATGTCAATTTCTCACTATACTTCCACACTATGGAGTGGGCTTGGGGTCACCCTTGAGTTCTGATGCAATGAATGGAAAGAGACTTCTCATTCGGACAACATAATTATTTTAACTGTAACTCTTACAAAAACTCTGATAACTTAATGGATAACTGTAGGGTTAAAATATTGAAAACAGATTTATAATGGAAGGTGAGGCAAATGCAACAAAGTTAAAGCTACTATTTCTCAGCACCAGATATGTTATTTTTAGGTTCTGTTATCTGATATCTGCTACTGCAATTTGTTTATGGATTTGAATGTGTCCTTACATGTTCCTTGTTCACTAAAATCCCAACTAGAAAGCAGGTGTTCTAGGTGAGTGAAAAGTGCAATATTTAGTTGTTATTTTATCTGTTCTTCACTTATAACATTCACCAACTGTTGTTTTGTACTTAACAGGTCACTACCCAAGTCTCTGTGCCAACAAAAACACATGAATTACTTCATCGAATGAGTGGAAAAGGATTAGCAGCTCATTATCACTTCTCAAGACAGCCAGGCATTTTTGGTGATCATATGGTATCTGTGCAAGTGACAGTAACAAATACAACTGATCAGAAGATAGAGAATATTCACATCAAGGAGAAGAAATTGCCTCCAGGCATGAGGATGCATGAATTTAATCCAATAGGTAATTGTGTCCTGTCTTGAAAAATATGGAATCTTAATCTCTTGCAAAATTTAAAATATAGGGAAGTGGTTTTGTGTAGTCATACATATACTAACATATATGTGTGTATACACACATATACATGCCTACATATGCA
Source organism: Pampusana beccarii (assembly GCA_013399365.1). Lineage (NCBI taxonomy): Eukaryota > Metazoa > Chordata > Aves > Columbiformes > Columbidae > Pampusana > Pampusana beccarii. Next base: position 224,546 of record VWYH01011071.1, on the reverse strand, counting down.
TACACAGAGCCTCATGCAACTATCTCTTCTTAGATAATCTGTTTTTAACAAAAATTTAATTCAGCTTTTCCCTACTTGTATTTGACTTTGAAAATAACTCCTTCGACCAGAACTTCCATGCCTGAAAGCAGCCTGCAATTCCAGTTGATATAATAAATTTTTTCTGTCTCCCCACAAGCCTTGACTCTCTTACAACCTAGTCCCAAAATGTCTATAACAGGCTGATATTAAGAATGAAGTTTTGATCTAATATTTACAATTACTGTATTTCAAAGTTTTAAAAAACATTTGTAGATGTGTTATTTGTTTTGATGGCTCAGAGCACTCTCATTGCCTCCCTTGTGAGCTTTTGGCAGTGGAGTGGAAGTGTATGTTTTAGTTTAGTTTGTATCTACCATACTTTCACAAAGCATGTCGTCTTAGACTAGGTAGAAAGTGATGCTGTAATCAGCCCTAACGTAAACAATTTTACTTCCTACCTTCTGATCGGGATTTTTTTTTTGCTAAATTTCTGTTAGCAGAAAAGAGTAGAAAACCTGAGAAAGAACACAGATCACAGCAACTTTCACTTGAGGGTAGTACCTGTGCATACAGCCTGCTTTTCTCAGCAGTTTTTTGTTTTAATACATTGTGGTGTGGACAGAAGGAACAATAGATAAAATTTTTGAACAATTTGGATTTTGTAATGGTACATACTTGATCAAGACAGTTATTAGGAAAGATAATAATTTTTGTGTTAAGTGAATTGTTTGGTAAGAAGTCCAGCGCAGAGTTCTGATTTCAAGTTAGTTTAGACCATCAGCATAATTTTATTTCACTTCCTTCAAACATTTAAAGAAAAAAAGTCACAAAGGCTTACAAGTGGAAAACTACTAATACTATAAATCAGATCAGGAGATAGTGTACTCACGATAACAGTCAGTGAACAGTAGCATTCACTTCTGTCACATAAAAACTGTGAAAAAATCTGGAATTACTAAGTTAGCCAGCTCTGGTTTCTTGAGGCCCATGAGACAATCCTACCCTTTATAGTATTTATTTCTCCAAGAAAGAAATGGTTGTATCTGTCCTGTGAAGTTGTTGGTTTCTTCTGCAGAAAATAATCTGTATATCATCTGTAGTTCCTTCCAACAATCTTGCTTTTCTTGCTTGGATGCGAATTTTCTGTATTCTTTGTCACTTTATCTATCACTTTATATGCCTTGTTCTTCTTAATATCTTTTGTGTTTCCAGTGTTTGGAAAACACATCCTATAATTTGCCCAGCAGAACCAACAGAAGAATTGTCAGTGTAGATAGGTATTCCTACTGGAGTATAAGTCTAGTTTTGCCTCTATCACTGCAATTGCTGTTGGCAATTGTCCTGATTTTGCCAGCAGAAATGGGCCAAATTATTTCACCAAAGTCCCTGTGCACAGTGTTTTCATGTTGGCTAGGTGCCTTTGAAACCCAATTTGAAAACATTAAGCTTGAAGACTTTGGCAAAATTTAGTTTAAAGTTGAGCAGGAGCCTGTAATCTTTCAATGCTTTACACAGAATTCATTAAATACTTCATTTTCTATTCATTTCCTAGTGTTAGTTTAGTCTTTGCCTAACTGCATCACCTCTGTGTTTTCCATATTTGATAGAAATTTTGTTTCCTTTTGACATGGAGCAGCTGCCTACTCTTCAATTCCTGAAAAGCAGCAGATAGATTCATGGATAAACTAGAAATTAGACATTTTTCTGCCTGCCCAATGATTTTTATTTGCATTCCTCTCTTTTAAGTTTTAGGTTTTCTTTCTTGTAATCTTGAGAAGTCAAACTCCGCTCCAATGCTTGTTTTTAATACTGCTACTTACGTAAAGAAAGAGCTTTCTTTCCTGCCAAAACAAAGCCTTCTGTCTATAATACTGAGGAAACAGTATAGTGATACAGCCAAGAAAATAAGAATGTCTCTTCATACCTTAGTTTGAGAGGTGCATCAGTCTGTACTACTTGTAAAGCACAAAATTATCTGCCGTTTTAGGTTCATAATCCCTCTGTTCCCTTCCATAACTAAAGCAAGTGGAATATTGAGAAATAAGTAAACCACACTAATTATGAAATAATTTAAGTTTTGCTCTTTTTCCATTACTGTGCGTAGTAAGGTAAATTGTATCAATATTTGTTGTGTTTTGCTATTGATTAACTAAATTTGCAAACTGGTGTTATTAAAAATGAAATCTCAGTGCTGGATCTGTATACAAAGGATGTAGCTTCAATATTTTTTTATGTAAATAGTTTTCCTAACTTTTCTGATACAAATCCTTATTTTGTTGGCAGTGTGGCTTTAAGATTGAAATGGCAACAATTCACGTGCACTAACTGTGGGGAGGGGGACACCTGCAAGTGTGACGTTTGGTGGTGCCTATTTGAAATATAACCACGAGTATTGGCTCTTTTTATGGAGCTTTTATTTTTTTAATATAGGTTTTCTAAATATGTGAAGTTTGCCTTCTGTTGCTTTGCATGTGTACTTCACTTGTTCAAAATATTTTCATGCAGGGTGCCTTGAGCCTGCAGGATCCATCACCGTTTCAATGGGTATTGACTTCTGTGATTCTACTCAGATGGCCAGTTTCCAGTTATGGTGAGTTCTTGGGGAGGGAGGGTAATTTTTTGCTCTTGGAAGGCAAAAGTACTGTATTGGAAGTTTACTTGGCAGTACCAGAGTTGCTGTATTAAATATTTAAAGAATTCAACAACGGTTCACAGCAGGATGTATACCCAAGATGTTTACAGAGAGAAAAGACATAATTAGTGTTTGGGTTTACTATTACAAGGATTATCAGTTTTCTTCAGTCTTCCAAGTTTTTTTAGTACTTGCTTCTGAAAACATGGTTTGACTGTAAGCTCAAATCTAGGCTTGAAATTGTATATTTAAGTTCAGAAACTCTTGGAGCAGTTGTTTTTGGGAGATCCTGTTTTCACTTGATGTAAATGTTACCTAGCAGAAGCATTAACTCCTCTTCTGGTTTAGAATTACTTCTCTATTCTTGAGCTTTGTTTTTATTTTTTCCCCCTCTTCTTGGGATTCTTCTTAATAACACCACTTGAAGGAAGCAGTAAGGTCTGACTAGTCTGCTGGAGAATTTTGAGTGTGTTTTTCCTTGTAAGAAGTTGCAAGTAAAAAAAACCACATAGTGTGGGGAACTTTACTATCCTGAGTGTTTATTATGGCTGTTCATGATCTATATAACATGACTGTGTGAAATCAACCTCAAAATTTTCTGGCCAAAGAAGCTTATTCCTCATGCCATGAATTCTTTTAAATTATTAGAGGGAGAATGAGAACAAATAACTGTCTGGCCAACTAGATTTTGTCTTACATACTGGGCATACACTTCTTATGTTCGTTGTTGGCGCATTTGAGATCCTCCTTCGTATGAGTTCCTGTTAAATTCTAGGCTAGCAGGGAACCTTTTCAGCCAGTGAGAACTCTGTTATAAACCAGCATTTGAAACAGAGAAGGTAGAGTAGCAGTGTCCAAACATTAGGAATGAATGGATGGGGGAAAGCTAGACACTTTCTTTTAAGAGGTATTCAAGTTTATATAATCTTTGAAACTATGCAAAGTCATTAAATAGATCTGCACAATTCTTTATAGATATACATATATTCTGAAATAACGTTTTTGACATATTTTGTTGAAAAAAGCAGTAGTTTCTATATTCTGCAGACAAAAAGGATAATGAATAGATATTGCCACATTCCAGTTTAGGGGAAGCCCTTTGAAAAAGTTCTTTCTTAAATACTGTAGAAATTTTAGTGTACTACTACTAAGCACAGCTTGCACAACTTACAGGTTATTAAAGATAGTGGGAAAATCTTAATAACAGAGGTGGACCCAAGTGACTCCAAAAGAACCACCACTAAAATGAGATTTCTTATTCTAGAAGCAAGGAAGCTTTACTGTTCAACTTTTTTTTTCCACTCCTCAAACATTTTCCTGTACAATGGATGCTCATGCGTGGTCATCTTAAAGATATTAGTACCTCCAGCAAGATGTCTGCAGCACATAGTTCATGCACATCACATTGTTGTAGCTGATCTGTGTGCTGTTTGCTGGGATTTGGAAACAGCTTTGGACTGTTGCCTGATGCTAGGTTTATTTGGGAAGTGAAGTTCCCTTCTAGGCAATACAATTTTTTAATTGCTTCAAAATGATAGTCTCTCTTTCCCTAAATATATATATATATTTATGTATTTGTTGTTGGGTTTGTTTTGTTTTATCAAATATGCTCAGTTTATCAAGCAGGCACACTCTTTTTTAAATAGAGCACATAATTTTCTTTCAATAACATATTTTCAGTATACTAATGATTTTATTCCAAACTTATACCATTTATTGCTAAGAATCTTAGCAGTGATGAGGATAAGCAATGTAGCATAACACATTGATTTTATGCAGATCATCACCTTTATGTTTTGGGAGGTCTACTGTATTAGTGATATATAAAAACTGATTACTTTCTCCAACATTGCCTAGTAATTGTTTATTATTTTCCTATTAGACAAACAAGACAGATCAATATTCCTGAACACCGACCAGACCATGAGTAACATCACTGTAAATAGATTTGCTTCAGACCTCAGTGGTGTATTCATTTTAATGATTTGGACAATGTGAGTTCAATGACAAATCTCAAGCTAAGTTTAAAATTAAATTAAGAATAGGAATTGCTTACTTTGTTCCTTTGCTAGTTGATAGGGCCTTATCTCTTTGACACTAGTTCTTACAAAATAGTATAAAACTAGATAAAATATTCTTTGCATTAAATTTGCTATTTTACTGTTAAAACATGTATTGTTCAAAATACTGCCGATGTTCAGTACCGGTGAAGAAATCGTGCAGTGTGATGTTTTGCGAGTGATGTCTCAGACAACTGAGCTGCAGCCTTTTTAACTTGTCATACTTCTTAAAAAGCTTTTTTCCAATAGGAAGAATGACTTGTAGAAGTTTGTCAAAATGCACTTGAAACACTGTGCACCCAAAGTATCGATATTCTTGTATTTCCTGCTAACGTATCTTTATGAAAGACACTGTCAGTTATTTTGCATTTTTGTTAGAAGCATGTTCAGCAGTAAAGTGTTCCTGATCATAATCATTTTCTTTACGTTGTTCTAAGAGGGCCACTTTGTCTTGCATCAAATGTAATTGATCCTGAAGGAGTGTAATCACAATTACTCACTTTCTTAATTGGCCTGCCCAAAATCAGAAAATGGAAACCGATCGGCAGTGTTTAAATCAATAGCTTTGTAGTAAAGCTTGTGGGGGTAGGGAGTTAGTGGTAATGGGTAGATCAATTGGTCTTAGATGCCAATCATGGACTGTGTGTTTTGCATAGCAAACACTACCTTTCTGCTTAGGGATGTGCTGTTGTACTAGTGGTTCAATAAATACAAACTGTATAAAGAAAAAAAACGCAACGTGAGTAATAAAATAGTTAGATCACTTTCTGAATTTGTTATACAAATCAAGGACAATGAAGGAGAAACTGCATTATAGAGAGAGGTTCAAAGGGCTGAGTGTTGAAAGACCTCTGCCATAAATACTATTTTTATTAAGCAAAGCTTACGAAGATCACACATCTAATTAAAAAGAGGTGAAATGCCTTAACTTGAAAACTGTGTCTAACGTGTTTATTTAGAATGTGTATTAGGATGCTCACTCTGTGTGCTCGTAAGGAGAACATCTCTTCACTGCTATTTTTCTTGTGACATCTCCTTGCAGAGGCTCTCTACTTCAGCCACACTGGTGTTCTGTACACTAATGCCTCTCAAGCAGAAAGTTAAAGAGGAATAAATGGAGGAATTTAGTCTTTTAAAAGATTTTTGTGAGCATTACTCTTTCCTTTTGGGTTAATTTGTTCAGCTTCTGCAAGCAGGATATACACAACTTAGAAGTATAAAGCAATTTGGTTTTGGCTAACTCACATGCAAGGTAGTTTGTTGTGTTGTTGAATCGCAGTTAAGCATTAGTATATTCACCATTCCAATAAGAGACCTCAGTCTTTGCTAAGGAGGTAGGAGGCACCAGCGAGCAGAGGAAAGGCTGGAACACATCCTTGATGTTACAGACTGACTACAGTACTCTACTGACTGTGGAATTTTATTTTTTTTACTTGTCAGATTGTATATATTTCCACATCAGTGTGTTTTATCTTGAGTCCTTGAGCTTGTAGTAATCGCCATCTCAACAATCCTACCACTATCTCTTATCTTTATTATCTTGCATGTCTTTACTTTTCAGATGTTCTTAGGTCTTTCTGTTTGTCAGTTTCCTTTGATGTCTGAACAAAGATTTGGGAGCTTTGTTGTGTCAGAATTTGGCCTTGGATATTTGGAATGAGGACATTTGAATCCCTAGAGAGGAAAGGCAAAGATTACAGAGGCAGATTGCTACAGCGTATGCGTACCCTTATCCTATTTTGTGTACATGTATTTAGCATTTCAGATTCCTGTCTGCATTTGTAAAATCCAGTAGGTAAATGTCCAGTTTCTTGTAGGCATCTGGTGAGTGAGTAAAGGTGAAGGGAAGATGTCATCTTTGCAACACTGAGAGCTGGAGAAGGAAGCTTGTCTTTACCTCTTCTTCCTTATTCTTTATATCCCCTCTTTCCAAATTCTCTTAGCTGTTCCCAAAGCCATGAAAGAACCACAGCTTTGAAGGTAAAATGAATTTATGGAGAACCTGTTTTCTTCTCCCAATTCTTTTGAAAATTATCCAGGATGTTGTTTACCTCTCTTTAAAACAACTTGGCATAGGGAATGTGTCCATGCCATGCATCTCTTCCCCTAGTTTTCTCAAGGTTTAAGTGCAAAGAGTATAAAATCATAGAATCATTGTGGTTGGAAAAGACCTTTAAGATCATAGAGTCCAACCACTAACCTGACAGTGTCAAGTCTACCTCTAAACCATGTCCCTGAGAACCTCATCTACATGTCTTTTAAACACCTCCAGGGATGGTGATTCAACCACTTCCCTGGGCAGCCTGTTCCAATGCCTGACAAACCTTTACATGAAGTTTTTTCTAATACTCAGTCTAAACCTCAGAGCTCCCAAGAAAAAAGAAAAATGGAATGAAAGCAACAACTTCTATGCTTTGCATTCTTGCTCAGAATAATGACATCACGGTAACATAGTGTGACAGACATTTTTAGAAGAATGGGCTGGTTACCTTATACTGGCGTTTCCTATGTCCCAATGTTGTTAGAAGAGCTGGGACTCTGTACATACTCTTCTACTGTTGTTATGTCGATAGAAATGAAAGCTGTCTGTTCACATTGTCTGCCCTGGACTGTGCAATGAGAGCATTTTGCTTATTACTCCAGAAGTGGCTGATGTAGCAGGAAGAATCTAGCATTCTCTTAAATAAATTCTGTGAATGAGATTTCAAAACCTTATTGAGTCTGCTGTCTGCAGGATCTGTCTAATTCTAAAAGCTTTTGCTCTAAATTTTGTTTTCCAGGAAAGAGATATTTTACAGCATGAAAGTCTCTTGCCTCACTCTGCACTGATGTAGGAATCTTCCCAAGCAGAACTTTTATCTGCAAAGAGGAGTAAATGAAGAGCATCAATTGGGTAGCAGTCAGTATTTGTATTGAGTGCAAGCATGCGTTCAGGTGTAGATGCTTGCACAAAAGCATCTGATTAAAATTAAGTAGTAGGGTATGTTATGGAATATATTAAAAGCTGATGTTAGAGATGCAGGACTGTCTTCACATCACTGTCACTTGCCTTTTCACTTGTTTCTTGCTGTTTCCTTCCCTAGTGCTTTGTCAGCAGATCACCAAGTTGTTTACAGATGTTGACTATTAAGACAAGCAATCTGGTACACTTCTCTTTACTTCATTACTCTAAAATAGTCAGTTGGCCCAGTTCCAGAAAGCAATTATGTCAAGATAGATAAGTGACCTGGAAAAAGCAAGTCTGGGCACGAAAAACTACTCTCATTTCTTCTATCGCCCTGCCCTGTTTTATTATAAAAGCAGGATGTCATGTTTTCCTTTCTTCAGCAGACTATGAGCGAAGTCTCCTGGACTTCTACATTCCATGTTTTGCAGGAACTTAGTGTGTTGCTCTTCCTCTTCCATTCTTTTTTTTTTTAATCATGTGTGAAGATTTTTTTGAATACAAGACTAAAGTAGTGAGCTGGTTTGGAATAGATGTATTTTGGGTCAAGCAGCTACTAGGAGTGAAACAAAACCAGGATAGTATAAATCACAAGAAGAATATTCCCCACCCTCTTATTAGAATAATAATTTTTAAGAACTTTGAAAATTAAGACTTTAAAGATTGCCATTGTGGAATCTTACAAGAACTCGTTCACAGGTGTTCATTTTGTTTGTATAGTTTTAAAGAAGTTGTTGCCATCATTGTCCTCAAGTCTTTTGTTATGGCAGAGAACTTCTTTCCCAGGAACCCTCGGGAGCCAATCCTTTTAAAAAAAAGATGAGGGAAGAGAGAAGGAATAAGGAAAATGGACACTGGTTTGAAATGACAAGTGTTAGCTGCTCCCACTGCAGCCATTGGAAGAAAAGTTAAAACTGTGCATCTTCTAAAGGGTTGAATGTTAGTCTTGCAGTGTCATTAATCACAGAGATGGTAAGTCTCCTTATGTTCCTGTGGGAGAATTATCATCTCTCGTTTGTTCATCTTAACTGGTTACACCAGAAGGTAAATTCATGTGATCCTTGGAATTAGATCAAGAAAGTGGTGTGTGTCTTTTAAAAATACAATATGTACAGTTTAACAATTATTAAGGCAACAGCAAGGGTAATGATGTCTAACATTATTTTCCCCTGAGTTCACAATTAAATACAAAGCAGATTTGCAGACTAGTGGCAAGGTACTGTTCCTGGACATCCCTATTTGTTTGATTCTTTTAGAGCTTCCTTCTGCAGACTTCTCATTAAGCATATGTGTTTGCATTAATGATGTAACTTACCAATTGCACTCGCCAACACCAGAAAATGCAATCTGCAGTTTTTGAAATCTAAAACTGGTTATGTTTTGTTGGCTTGAGAAATTTTGCTTTTTTTTTTCTAATAAGCTTCTTCAGCTTCGTTTTCTGAGAGAGTTAGAGCAACACCACCTGAGAGATGCTTCAGTGCAGCTTGAACCAATTGTCCACCAGATTCTTAAACATTATTGTTCAAGCTTCAAACCACTTCTGCAGTGTTTTATTTGAACATCATTTATACTAATTATAGTATTCATTGTATAAATAAGTAAGTTAAATACACTAGAATTTAGTTTACTAGGTATTGGGGGAACTTATGTAGTTGTAGTGCAAGACTCAGTTTTATTATTTAACTTACACATTAGATAACTGGTAAAGTCCCCATCTCAAATAAGGTCCTGCCAGATGTGAACTAAGGTGGCCCTGGGTTAAGCAGGAGGTAAGACCAGGTGATTACCAGGCACCCCTTCTTACCTGAATTGTTGTATGTGTCTATGGAATTATGAAATTGCTTTTGTTAGATTAGATATTACAAGATCTGTAATATAAAGAGCTAATAAAAAATATTTAAATCAATAAACAAAAGCTGTATATTTAGCCTGTAAACTGTGTGATAAAGAGAAGGGAGGATGATTTTCTCTGGCTAAAAAAATAAATTTACTGAAGTATGCTGAAATTAAAGTACTGCAAAGTAAACCAGGTGCTGGCTAAAGTGAAATTAAGAAGGATGTGGTTTTGAAGAACAACTAGAAATCAGAATTTCTGATTACAGACTATGAAGAGTTTATGGTTTATCAAAGAATATCTATTAGCTTTTTAATCACTAGGGGAAAGGGAAGTGGAATGTTTTTTAATAGCAGACGTACCGAGTGGTCCTCTCAAGCAGTTACAGCCGTATAAAACCCGAGCTATACTCCTGCTTTTTTTCCTTGTTTTTGTGAAAAGGTTGTTATAAGCATTTCAAAGCAATCTTCTAATTGATGTTTTAAGTCGAGCTTATGTACAAATGGCATGTCCAGTCAATGCAGGACATGAATCATTGTTCACAAAACTGTTTATCTGTTTTATGCTGAATTATGTAGTGAACATCTTGCTGAAATAGGAAAGATAACATTGGTTGAACCATCAGATGAACAATACCAGTGAAGGTATTGTTAAAAGTTTTAGTCCTATAGTATAAGCATACAGTAAGTATATATATAGATATATATATTTATAAAGTATATATATAAGCTATATATAAAGCATATATTTAAACCGCAAAATGTTATGAGGTGGTTGATTAAAGACCCTTCAGCTCTTAAACTGATGAAATTCTTGATGAGTTTTCAAAAGAAAAATTAAAGAAAAAATTATTGCTTTCTTATTTTACAGTGCACTTTATCAGGCCAGCCAGTCAAACAATCACTGCTCTTTTAGTATGCTAATGACTTTAGAAGTGGATGGTATTTGAAGAAGTATAAGGGGAAAAAAAAATAATTTGTAATCTAACAAATTTTCTAGAGCAGCAGTTCATAAATGATTCTTTGTAAAGGAAATACTAGCCAGGTTTGAAGGGATTGTTTCATTGTGTGTTTACTAAATAACATTTTTCAACAGATTTACCATTAAGGCTGAATTTTATTTGAAAAGCCCATACATGAGATTACATCCATAAGCATAATTATAACATATCAGAATTTAGAAAGTAAAAATGTACTAGTTCATAAGCATTTGCTTGTGAAATTGGGCAGTTATTGTAAGTATTAAAATTTGAGGTAATAGGACCATGAAATGCTTGCCTGTTTTCATGTGGGCTATCTTGCATCTTTAAGAGGGAGACGTATGTGTTTTCCGTATTAGTGATCGAGTGCTGTTTTTTCCATCAGTCTATCTTATTTCAGAATTTTGAAATTGCAGAGTTCTAAAATATCAGTAACATATGTTTGAGGTTGATTGAAATACCGTGGATATTAATTGATGAAATATATTTTCCATTCTAATGATTGCATCATTATATTTAAGTAGAATATCTGAGGCATTTTGGCAATCAATATGTATTGACCATTCAGTACATCAGAAAAAAGAAAAAGTGTTCTTTTCTAAAAATTTCTCATGCCTCAAAGCATTAACAAAGAATCTGACTGGATGTAGTGATCCTGGATTGCTAGCTGAATCCCTTACGGCATAGTTAGTCAATCAAACATAGCAGAGTGAATGTATCTTGAGTTTCTCTAGACTTGGAGTCCAAGATGAGATATTTGGAAACTCAAGAGGATTTAATGGGTAGAGCAGGGCAAGTTCACTGTGTGGTATTTATTTCTTCAGGAGGAATATATAGCATTTGATAGTAGTATGTTACTTCTGATAGTAATTCGTTTAACACTCTGCCACTGTGAAAACTGCCTTAAATGCTGCGATTTTCCAGTGTGCTTTTAAACCAACCAATATACTGTGTGTTTTTGTTTAAATATACAAAATGTTGAGAAATTGAAGTGACCAAAGAAATTTCTTTTTTACTCCCAAATTTGTTGTTAGGTTTGTTTGGGGTTTTTTTTCAGATACTAATAATCCTTTTTGTCTGAAATTATACCTTTCCTACGTTTAGCCCTGTTTTCAGGGCAGCTGTTGCTGATGACAGAATTTGTAAATAATGTTTCCTGTAAAGAAATTGTAAAATACGTAATAATTTGTCCTCTGCAAGCATTTAGTTTGAGTGTGATGTCTTATAGATTACAAAAAAACACACATTAATATGAATAAAAGTTACTTTTCCAGAAATACAAGAGCATGCATGCTATATTAATACTACATTTGTACTGGAGAAGATGAATCAGCTTTACTGATTTAAGAAGTTAGCAGGCTTTTGTATTAACAAGGTAGAAATCATGCAGGTAGTTCTAACTCTGTTTATATATTCCATGGTGAATTTGGAGCTGATGTATGTATATATTCATCTATGTTGAAGCACTTGCTTGATTCTCTGTAATTTCTGTTTTCCCAGCACAAAGGATGACTGTTTCGATGTTAACATTCAACCCCCGGTTGGAGAACTGCTTTTGCCTGTGACTATGTCTGAGAAAGACTTTAAGAAGGAACAAGGTGAGAAATACTTCAGCAGCTTCAATAAACGTTCTTGGACGAAAAGAGGGCTGTGTGCCTTTCAGTTTGAAAGCATACAGCAAGTGTTTCCAGTGTAGCTGTTTGTGTTAGTCTCTGTTAGTATTCAGTCCGATATCAATGATTTAATTTAAAAATACCTTTAAAAGGATATGCAGTGGTATTCAATAGCTTTTCGATGTGCATTTAAAAGCACAAAGCCCACCCTTTCCCCTGAAACAGTCTTTTGGCTCAGAGAGTTTTGGCTTTCTACTAGCAGTAGAAAGCAGTAGTCTTTCCTACTAGCAGTAAAGCAGAAAGTTAGAACCCTGACTCAAGGAAATTCACTAAACATATATTGATATGGTGTCTGTCTTCACTAGTCTTTATTCTAAGGCTACTTTTAAATGCTGTTACTGTACCTGTTCCACAGATACTTTGAAGATTATTTTAATGTTTTTCCTTTCAAACACTTCATATTAAAAGAATATTATTGCTGAAGTACTGTTTTAGAAAGGTGACATGTTTTATATACTTCTGCATTCTTCTAATGTTACATCTTTAAGGAATGTAAATTTCTGATGCTGCCTCCAACACAAACCTCTTTAAGAGCTTTTAGTGACTTGAATACTTTATACAAAATAGTTAGAGAAAATTGTACTTAGCTTTGACCATGTTTTAAATGGAATAGTCTGTACTGCTACCATTAATTTGGGTATGATTCTTGGATATTTTAAAATAAAAATGATTACATTTTGAGTGCATTCAAATGTAATAGTGTTTACTCATCTATCTCAATGTATGGGGATTTATATGTGTAAATCTCTTCACATTGAGATGAGAATATACCCATGGGATCCTGTCTCATTGCTGTGTAAGGCTCAGAAACTCAGTATATCCATCAAGCAGTCAAGAACACCATTGAGTAATGCTATGTATTATTAATTATTGTTTTTGAGCACTTCTTCCTTTTGTATTTTTGAATGATTAAGAAAGTAGCTTAAATATTCCCTAGATCATTTTCAGTTAATCATATGGCTACAGTGAAAAGTTAGGATTGTGCTTTGTTTTCTTAACCAATTGATACTTATTTGCTGTTCTTACCCTTTGCTGGCTAAAGCCTGCCTCTCTGCTTTATACCTGCTCAGCAAACCAAGGTGAGTGATTGAACGAGGCTGTAGCACATTTGTTTTAAACTGTTCCCTTCTAAAAAATGTAGCTGAGGTTGTAGTGAACAAAAGGCAGGTTACTATGCTTCGTTTCCCCCCCCCCCCCTTCTTTTTATATTTGCTTGCTTTGTGATATTTTGATAGAGTTCTTGTATGTTTTACTGTGACTGAGGGCTCTTTTTCCTTCTGACTGGCCATACAGAACCACAAGCACATAGAAGAAGTGTACTTGGAGAATAGCTGTGGTCCTCTGTGGAGTTGTTGCCAAAATTCCTTTTTCTTCTGCCATTTTACTTCTATGGTTGTTGATTATTTGTCTGAATAAATCTGGCAGCTGTTTGCTATGTTTAATAGAGCAGAAAGGCTACTCTGAATAAAGCTATTTGAAAATTTGTTTATATGAAGTATTTGTAAATCCATGAAGGTCTCTTGGCATTTCTGTATCGCTCTCTCTGTCTTCCTAAATTCATTCTTTGATGCAGGACTTGATGCTGGCAAATTTACCAGAGGTTTAAAAACCTTTTCTATTGCATCTTTTTTCTTATAGATATCAGCTGTTTCAGAATATTTGTGGTAATAGAGCTCTCAGTTCTAAATTTTACATAAGTATTTATTACAAAGATCTAGGAGCAGCTAGCATTTGAGGAGAATTACTATGTGATCTTGCTAAATGGAAAATCCAAATTACAATAATAAATGCAGGGCAATTTAGAAGTGGGTATATATTATTCTATTTTGTGTTTAACTTAGATATGTCTGTATTCTCCAAATGAATCTGATTTATATAGCTTGTTTTTCACTTGTCATGCTTTTTCTTTTCCTTTTTTTTTCATTTTTGGACATAAGATGTTTCAAGTCTTGTACCTGGAGATGCCTTATTTTGTTTGCAACCAAAACAAATAGGTAAAAAACAGCGAAGGAGTAAGGAGAATATTAGAAATGCAAGATTATATTGGGGGAGAATGAGAATATGTATGGGGTTTAAGGATTTTTACATCTAAATTGCATGTGTAACCTAATAAGAATGCTAAAGAGGAAATAGCTGGTATTATACTGCTATGTAGAAGACAATTCATTGCTACACATCTTTACTCAATTACACTCTGCTGTTTTGCATTGTCTGTTACATTTGTATATGTCCATTTTCTTCGTGATGGCATAAGGAGTGGGGAGCAGACAGTTTATTGAATATTCATGGCCGTGAAGGTTATCTAGTGGTAGTGGCAGAACCTCGAAAGCTGGATTTATCCCCATGCTGCGCATGGTATGCTCAGCCTTGCTAGGCTGAATTCCCTTCCCTTCTGAGCTGGGGAATCCTCCAGTGAGGTAATTCCCCAGAGCAGCAGCTGAGTTAGTGGTTGATGTTGTGATTGACAATTTGGAAGCAGTGGATAAAAATGAAATTGCCAAACTACTCTTTGCTTCTCTGGTTAAATACTTTTACTAATCTTCAGGCTCAGGATTTTACAGCCTGTTTACATCACACTCCCATGAAAAGTCCAGTTTCTGCAGCAGGAATTCTGCATGAGTAAGACCTGTACTGTTGGGAAATCTGTATCCAAATTTGTTTTTAATAATCAGTAGCGAAACTCCCCTTGCCTTAGTTCAGAATAGTTCAGAATAGAATACCTTGTTACCTACCACTGTAATTTTTTCCAATTTCATTTGCTTTTATTATCAAAAATGTGTACAGTTATTTCATTGTATCAGTTAGTTAACCCAGATTAATTGCTGCTCTGTGCTCTGATGAGGGTTTTCTTAGATTCTCATGTTTCAAGCAATATTAAAGGCGGCATGTGATTGTTATAGCTGGATATTAATCAGAATTATTATGAAGGTGTTTTTAAAATAGCCAGTTAAAACTGCTTTGAGTATAAACACTATTTCCATCCCCATCCCCCATGGACATGTTTTACAATAATTTTGTTACTTTTTTCTTTAAGTGTATACCTGATTCACATTAAAAACAACAACAACAGCAAAAAAAACCCCTTGGTTAAGTAAACAAATTGTTTATCCAATTTTATTAAGATTTATATATCCAACTTGTCTTCCTAACAAGCAAGATGCTAATTCTTTAAATGGTCGGACATTTACTATTTTCTGGCCCTTGACTACCACGAGCAATCATATTTGATGCCCCTTAATTAGAACACCCTTTTTTCTTTCCAGGTTCTTTTCCACCTCAGCAATCGAGACAATACATTTGCTTACCATGCTGCTCTCCTAAGTGTTCTTTTGCATGTAAATTAATCTTGATTCAGTTTACACTGTCATGCTGAGTGGTACAAATTGCCTATAACAATAAAACAGCATGAGTTAAAAATAAAGGGGGGTGAAAAGGCAGATTGAATGTGTGCCTTACTTGATAGGATGTTACTTTGCTTTATGCCAATACATTAGTCGACGATAATGAATCTTCTGTTCTGAAAAGCATGGTTTAGTTGATTTTTTTAATTTTACTTCAATGGAGCAGTACCTTGTCTTTTATAGAACAAGTTAGACAAACCATTAATGACAAGAGTGTTAAGGTTAAATATGAAGCAATGCATTCACTTCTCTGAGTGCTATCCATCTTTCCATTTACAGGAGCTTGACAAAAGTACTGGCTTTGTACAACATTTCCTTTAATTATATGCTGCGGGAAACAGGCTTTTAACATAAACATAGTTGCATTCATTTATTCAGCATTTGCTCTTCAATAGAGCTTAATGGAGAAGGTTTAAATCCTAAATGAGTACACACATCTCTCAGCAGTGTTATGTCAGTCCCTGTGCTCTGCTTAAAAGCAGTTTTAGTCTGTGTATGTAGTTTTTAAAGCTTTTGCCTAGCACTGAAGTTAAACAATTTGAAACAGAATGTTCTATTCCAAAGATAAAGCTGATCTTTATAGAAGTTGTATGCTTATTTTTGTTCTCTTCAAGCGCAGATCATGTTCAAAAATATCCCATTATTTACTTATGAGCGGTTCAATTTTTACTTTGTTATTTCTTATTTTGTGACAGCAGCTAATGCACATTCTAGTGCATTAAAATGCTAGATTTATTTTTTTAATTGCTCTGTTAAGCATCTTTGTCCCATTTGCTCTGGGTTTGAACTGTATGTGCAGCCCTAAAATATTAGCCTTTTGAGACTCTTGCATTGTTTTCATTGTTAATGTTATTGTGGATTTCAGATGCTTCGTGTTTCTGCCTAAAGTACTGTGCTCCATTGTTCTTCTGCGTTTTCAGCTTCTGAACATAGTGTAGAAATACACAATGTTAAGTTGTAGCTACTGTTGGGTTTTAATCAACACAAATGTCCAGCAAATCATTCTTCTAAACAATGGATGTTGATAGAAAAGTGAGGGTTTTGTTAAAATGTCCTTGAACATTTCCTCCATTACTTTTTTTTTTAATATGTTGGGATATAATCTTGACATTTCTGCTCCATTTCACAGTGATATTCAGATTATTTTAGTCAAATAGTTTATCGTGGCATGGATGGATTCTAACTGAATTTCCCAGTTTTTAATCTGATGACTTTGTCTTCAAGAACTAAATTGAACCAATGACTGTCTGAATTTGAAGATTAGTTTTAGCAATTGGATATGAAATTATAATGAAATGCAGTGGTTTTATGATTGAAATATTAGAAGCTGTCTTTATATGTAGTCTTGCTTAAGCTGGACTTTTCCAAATCAGTCTTACTTAATAATTCATTTCTGTGTTTACATTCTTCTTTCAGGTTATGCTTCTTTTGAAGAAGAACCATCTTGGTTTCACAGTTGCATTAGTATCACACATATCATTGTTCAGTTACTAGTAATTTGTTTCTGATAATAGGGCATTGCAAGTTAAACTAATGTAATGATGTAATTTCTTATAAATTTTTTTTCTTGATGAATGATTTAACTTTTAATGCAAATGTGGGGGTTTTTGTTTAGAAGTCTCTTATTTTGGTTTTGTGCTTAATAAGTGAGCAAATCCTAAAGTATTCATAATGAAATATTTAATGTTTCAGGGATGCTGACAGGAATGAATGAGACATCTGCTACAATAGCTGTTGCTCCGCAGAACTCTACTAGACTTGTAATAATTGAGAGGATAGTGAAAGCAGCAAACCTGGGTGTAGTCCCATCTGGTCATGATAACATATTCAGGTAAGATTACATGTCATTCGTAGTAGAACCATCTTTTAATACAAATCTGTTGGTTAAAAATTCATCAACATTTGATAATACTAGGAAAAATTTTGTTATCCACACCTTTAATGGATAAGTTACCCAATTATACTGTAACATTGAATCTTAAACAGATATTAACTTGAGCCTCAGTTCACGACTTTACTGTAAACAGTTAGGAGGGGTTGTCCTTTCCTGGTTTTGTTTTAAAGGGAAAAGGTAGCCTTTTAAAGCACAATACTTTCAAGAGCATCTATATGGTTTTGACTTTTGCTTCTGTTTCCAAAAGTAAGTGGCCTTATTCAAGTTTATAATCTGTGAGGAGCAGCTTGGTTTTCCCTCATTCATTTTTGACCTATGACATCCAGCTAGCTAAACCTAGAACATGAGGGTTTGGTTTGGTTTGGTTTGGTTTTGTTTTGTTTTGTTTTGTTTTGTTTTGTTTTGTTTTTTCAGTTGGATGAAAATCTTTTTAAATGTGGGTTGAACATTAAATTGGACATTCCCTTGTCCTTCCTATATATATACAAGGAAAAACAGTGATCAGCCAAGAAAGTCATTGGCCCTGTCTAAGTTCCAGGTGTTACTCGTAGATCAATCCATTTCATCCAAAAGCTGTGGTACACAATATCAGTGGAACTGATATGATTGTTGGTTAATGACAGCTTTTAATGTGATTGACTTAAAATATTTAGTGCCGTGAATCTGTATGGCTTCTCACTTGTGGCAGGAACAAACAGGAAGATTGCCATGTGTGCAGAACTCAGTGGACACAAATAGCAACAGCAAGACGTAATTGGAAGCTCTTAACCTGGACTTGAAATAAGAAAATTCATACATATTTTCTAGCATCTACTAAAACTGTTCCAGAAAGTGAATTGTGTCTTTAGCCCCCTGAATTTTGCTATTTCTTTTAAAGCAAAGAACAATGCTTTTCTTTGAAATTTTGCTGACAGAGATGACTGTTTGGAATGGTGAGAATCCTGTGGGCTACACAGGCATAATAACCTCATGTTTCTCTTTGTTGGAATTAGTCTTCTTTGCATCGCTGGGCATTTGTATTACATTGCATTAACATTAACCCAGCTGGATTTTCCTATGTATTTGATACGGTCAATGATAAAATTCTGTTTCACCATAAAAACATGGTACAGCTAGTGTGATTGCACTGGAATGATTGTCACTATTGACACCTGCTCCTCCGTGAAAAAGTCCTCATTTGTTGCATCCCTGAGGGATCTGTACAGCCTGTGTTCTCAACATGAATTCGAAGACTAGGTGACTTGAGTGTCAATCAAGAGAGCCTGAAGTGTCTGCAGTATGTAGGTGTTCTCCATCTTTACCCTATCCATCACATGAGACTTATCATATAGGGGTGGATTGTTTTGTGACTGAGCCTCAAAAAGGCTCCCTAAAATAATACCTTAGTTCCTAGCTAAGCCACAGGTTTCCTGATTGCAGATGTTTCTAATTTGATCTTGCATTCCCTTGCACTTTTTTTTTTGAAGGAGGTTTTCCACAAAACAGAGTCTATGACCAACAGAAACGATGTACTTCCTGCCGGTTACGCTCCTTCTGAGACCATGGTTGACGGCATGTTCTGGTTGGGCTGAAGTATTCAGGGTGCTTTAGAGCATCCTGAAATCTTCTTTTCTTTTTTGATTCAAAATAGAATATATTCAGTCTGCTACGGTAGTTACAGGATAGTTTGCTTTTATAATATCCATCAGACAAAAAAAAATTGTTTATAACAACTTAAATGACCTACCAGAAATGCCCAGCAATGATAAGCATTTAGAAAATAGCCCTTCATTTACTTCACCATAAGTAACTGGAGTTTACAGATACTATGTAGTCATAATTGCACTTAGTTTTACTGAGAACAGGAATGGGAACATTAACTAATTGATACTGTGATGAACCTGTTCATCTTTTAAATAGCACTACATTATCATTAAAGTAAATCCTAGGTTTAGATGAATGAATATTTGAGATAGAGATTAGATAATGAGTACTTTCAAAACTCTGAAACAAATGACTAAAATATTTATAAGTATACATGTATTTGGATTAAATCAATTCTGCCATGATGGTAAACAAAAATGGAATATTTTCTTCCAAAACCTCATGGGTGCAAGAAGTGTGCCGTGTTTTATTTATGTGACACGTACAGCATTTCAGGATGATAAAATAAACAGTCACCTTTTACCTTGATATAGCAGTTATAGATACAATAAACATATGTTAAAAGTAATTTTTTTTCCTTTTCTATAGTATTGTCATTTGTCGTGTTTGCTTTATTGCAAGTGGTATTTGGGGAAAAAATATATACAGCTCATCATGTGATTCTGTGAGGACTACTTGAGTTTACTCCTTGGAACTGCTTACTACATACCCTTTTACACAGGAAAAGAAGCACTGTTTTTAAACTGACGTTCTGCACTGTGCAGCATGAATTATATTAACCTCTTAAGTTGGTCATCCCCAACTTGAGTATTACTACTTAATGACGGCTAATGCCAAGAAATTTGTATTGCCTGGTAGTGCAATACACTCATTCAAAATGAAATTGTGTAGTTTAATACAAGTGTATCTAATGGACATGATCAGATGGGTTTTTCTTGTTTTGTTTTGTTTTGTTTTCGGTCTAGCCATATTTGCATTCACCACAAAGATGTTGTCATGCTAGTGGGACCCAATTACGACTCTTAAAATTGATAACCCTATTTAGGATTGTATTTCTGCACCAATTAAAAAAACTTAGAGCAAATATAATGAATACTTGAAGCAAATATCAGCAGAACAGCATACAGTCACCAATGAAAAATGAAATAAATGTAAACCTGTCAAATACATCAGCTGTACATTAGTCCGTATCACAGCAAAGCAACACTTTCTTACGTGCATTTTTTTCTCTCTTTACCATATGGCAACTTAATTTTTATATTCACTTGAAATGTAATAACTGTTAACTGAGTGTAGAACAGAATGCCAGATAATACAGTTGATTCTATTTTAAACTCCCTTTTCTCACCTATTTTATTTGAAGTGGTAGCTACAAAAATATATATCAGAACACAAAGATGCAGATTCATATTCATATATTTGAATTTATTTGAATAATTTAAAAAAAAATAATTTTGCTGTACTATTTTACTTCCTTAAGTGTAGTTACCTACTCTTCAAATTAGTTTATATAAGCAATTAGATTACAGGGCCTTGTAAGGCTTCGTATGATGCATTCTCTTGTTCTTAATGGAATTTTACTATTTTACGTATTGATCTCTCTTTCTTTTGTTATCAAGAGGAAACATTTCCATTTCAAGGGCTTCTCTTAAAAACAAGAATGTGAAATGCATTTCAGAAGAGTTACTTTCAAGACATGTAGCTTATTCCTCTCAACTGAACAGTCTAAAAGTTCCTCATGTCTTTTCCTTCTTTATTCATTTGCAGCTCCATAACCTCCTACCAGGAGGTAATCTTCATTTTCTTCGCTTTGAATACAGCGAAAGACAACAGATGGTGATAGAACAAAAAGACTAGTTGCAGATTTCATTTTAATCTTAGAAAGACTTAAATGCTCTTATGATCCTCTTGAAAGTGTCAAAATATTGTCTACAGTTACATAAGGCCCTCTGCATGAAAGACAGGCATTTCAGGGTTAATTGGCTTAGAAATAGAAGGATGGAAATACACACGGAAAGCATTTCTTTCCCCAAACTATGGTGCAAAAGCTTTTAATGTGTTGGCAGTGGCGTACAGCCGAAAAGTCCATTCAGAGCTGGAATCACAAACTGGATTTGCTTCTTCACTCTTTCACGTGTTTTGTGCTTGTGTGATTCCATTGACGTCAGAATATAATACATAATGGGATGGAGAATCAGGCCATCTTGAACTGCGTGTCTCTCCCCTTTCCACTTCCTGAAGCATTTCTTAAGTGGCATGTACTGTACTCCAGTAGATTGTTTCCCTCGATGACCATGACTGTACAAAATGGTGCAAGGTAGAGCACCTTTTCATTCTCGAAGACTTTACTTGCATGTTGCCCAATCAGTCAATGAAATAAAAATCTGAACCCATCAGTGTGGATATGAAGAACAAATTTTAGTGAGCCTCGACTTGTCCATTGAGCTAGTTTGTTGCTGCTGTTGTATTCTGAAGGACTCCACTATTAGTAACAGGAAATAGTCGGTTAGAAAGTGAGCATGGTGGCATCTACATATCTCTATTCTGCAGTTCATCAGGATGGCCTTAACCATTGACCTGCACTCTGACACACATGACAGCATTAATTTCAGTCCTTTAATTTGAGGTGGTCAAGTCTATAATTTCAACAACACAATATGGGACAAGCTGACGTTTTGGAGAAAATCAAACCTCAGCTTCTTTCAACACTGAAGCCTCAATCTGCTTTGGAACAGCTATTTCATGTTTTGAAATAACGAGTTTAATATCTGTCTCCATTAAAATACTGAAAGTGGTCATTCTAATAGCCGTTTCTTCCTTCTGGAGATCACCAGAACTTTCAGAGGGCGCATTCTCATCTCTTAGCATGTTGCCATAGTAGGCACCTAAATTAGCAGCAAACAGGCTAGCTTTTAAACAAGAAGCATAAAACAGCACTTCTGCTTATTGCTAGAGCAGGTCTAGCTAGCTCAAGCACAGCTTTGAATGCAGTGACTATGCTGCTTCTGGGACCTGTATTTTTAAGGACACTTGACTGCACCATATAGATATGCCAGTTTGTTCAGAGCTTGCTGTGAGTAGTACATTATTGTTTAACATACCCATGACCTATGTGATTTTGTGAATAAGCAAGTGTTGAATAAGATACAAAATCTCTTCCACCTGTCTTTTGGAGGCTTGCATTATTACCCTTTAGCAAAATCAAAACCATACTATGTAAATCGTGTAATATGATGGCAAGCATGCTGCAATGGATGAGCATTGAAATCCTGAAGAACATGAAAGCAACTGAACCGAATATAGGAGCCTGCATTAAATGATTAAAAAACAGAAATCCAAGGATCAACACTTGTTTTTCACTAGCCTTTATCCCCTACCCCATGCATCAGCCTGACAGTCTGGTTGTATTCACCCCTTTTTATCATTTTGCAACCTGTCATGTCCCATTTATAGTATATTGGCAGACTGATTCTCAAAGGAAAGAGGGTTTTGTTTACAGACAATTTTGATTATCAGAGAATGACGTGCTTAGTAATCAGTTATCCTCCCCACATCTTTTCAAACCAGCAACACTTAATGTGGGGAGAAAAGGTATGCAATCATGCGTGTATGCAGGTAGGTTTGTGTTGAACAAAACCCCACTTAAAGGGGTCCACCTGGAAAATTTCTATGTATATGTCATCTTCCAATTTGTACTAAATTTGGAAGAATTTGCAGTCAGAAAGTTGGTGCTCAGACTCCATCAGCCTGACATAACTAACGACTACTTCTGCTTCCAGCATGTCAGAAAGGAAGGCCTATCACCCATTCTATTGAAGATAAACACAGTGTAGAAATTTCTGAGAAATGTAGATTGTTTATAATTATTCCACTAGAATCAAAATATGTGTTCTAAGTGGCTGACAAACAAGTCTTACTAATTTTTTTTAAAGACCTTTCCTGCTCTGTGTGCACACAAAAATCTTTCCCAAATTTTTTACTAAGCAATTGGCCTGTCGGAGAGCTCAAATGAAGTGAAATCTACCTCTGCCAGTAGCTCCTTTGACGCAGTTATGTGGACTGTTCTGCTTCTGTGGTTCCTTAGCTGTGGGGCTCAGTCATCATTTTCTACTCTCCTAGAGAGCTGCAATGGGTAGCTGAGTAAATAAACTTGTAACAGACATGCAGCCTTGATTTTGCTTCCTAATTTCTCAAGTAGGAATTAATTAGAGAGCTAAATACCCTAGGCAAAACAGTTTCGCTGGTAGCCTTTACCTGTAGGAGACAGAATTTTAGATGGAATAGTATATACATATCCACAGTATTTCAACCTCTGTTGTAGCCAGAAGTTGTAAACTCCTAATGTTTTCTTGATTTATGATAGATGTAATTCTGTCTTAAAAACAAACAAACAAAAAACCACACACAGACCACAACGAACAAACAAGCAAAAACCTCAGCTAGGCTAAGCATTTTTATTTCTTTTGTCAGCCAGGACTGAAAGTCTTTCTGGTTGGTTGCTGTTATTAGGTAAATATTTTTATTCATAGAGAAAATGATAACTGAAAGTTTTAAATGTGAAAGTACTCATTCAGTAGTTTCTACTAGATATTCCCTAATTTCTTAATCAAATCCTAATGTTCAAAAGCCTTGACATTTTCTCCCTGCTAACAAAAGGGCCCTGTATGTATTAGTACAGTTTTCATGTATTATCAGCATATGGAGATTTTGATTAACTGATACAGAATACTTGATCAAGAAAATGCCTTTCTACAACATCATTTTAAGGCCCTTAACATTTTAAATGTATTATTGTATTTAAGAAGCTTGCTTGTGGATTGCAAAATTTAAAAATAACTTGAATAAATTAAATTTGAGCTTAACATTGAAAGTATATGAGTGAGTCATTTTAGATATGAGGTTAATCAAAATAGATTGTTCTAGCTTAGCTTATTTGCTGTCCGCTAGAGGACAGCACTGCTTTTGTATCCGAATGCTGTAAAGTAAAAAATATGTGCAGCATTTTCTTTGAAAAACAAACAGGAACCTTCTGAGCCAGTTTTTTAAACAGAAAACATTTAACACTTTAAAAACTAACTGAACAGAAGAGTATCTGTGATTTGAAAGATCTCTGAGCAAGTTTAATGTTTTAACATGCTTCTGTAAGATAATTTGCTTTCTTGGAATTCAATAATTTTTCTACAAATTGAAATTTATAGCCTGTGTTAAAAGTGAATTGCATGTAATTCTGAAATAGTTAAATGCCTGATTCTTTAAGAAAAATAAAAAGAGTAGATTAGATGAGAAAACAAAGTAGATCGAGTAATACAGTTACAGTTTTCTAGGTGTGAGGACCCAATATTTTTATTCAAGCTTTTAGCTTGTTGAAGTTTTGGGGAGGAGATATAAATACCTACATATTAAAACGCTGAAATTTTTCAACTAAAGGTAAATTTGGAGGATGATTCGAAGTTCATGCAGCATCTTTTTGAACATACAGAGTAGTGGTATGTACTGCATAAAAAATTCAGAAGACTCACTTGCATTCCTGCATTTTTGTTAGAGGTACAGTGCAACTGCTTACTGGCAACTGAGGACAAGTGCAAGATCTATTTTGGTAATAGAACAAAAGTGGTAAAATATAGTACAGATTTGATTGCAACTTATTTTACAATTTTATAAAATAATAAAATAATAAAACTCAAGAATAATTAGTGTTAGAAATAATTACATTATGGTAATGAATTCTGTATTCTGAACAGTTTATTCTAAGATAGTGTAAAAATAGCATGAAATGTACTGGAAAAAAAGAAAACAAAGAGTTATCATAATACAATTTTTAAGGTAAGTATTAATCAACTTTTCTAATTAATAACCAATGTTAAGCACGTTTTTGTTCTGAGAGGTTAAAATCGCTGGGTTAAGATAAAGATCCTTCTTTTTGTGAGTATATTTCTGATTATGTTTTACTATTAAGCTTGCTTTGTCGCCAGATCAGAACTAATACATAGTAATGCTACTCCAACTGCTTCTTTTTCGTGTTCTAAGGCTTACTCAGAGAATGAATACAAGTAATTAGTAATTTAGCCAATTTTTAGATTAATTGTTAATTATAAAGTCAAACCTTTACATAGATAGAATTTGTCAGACTAAGTTGAAGATTCAGAGTACTGAAACTATAAATCTTTTTATTGTCCAGTTGAAACACTGTAAGGTACTTCATAGTTGTTCATTCTTATATTTACAAATTTAAGACTAATTCACAGCATTATTTTTTCCCCATTTGAATATCTTCATTGCATAACTTGATTACACATTTGTCAACTTTGGACTAATTATTTTTCTACAGCTAGGGCAGAGCACTGCATCTTCTGATCGTCTTTCTTACTAATAGGATTCTGTCTGCTTCAGCTGGCAGTAATTGAAGGTTTCATGTAAAAGATTTAAAGAAAGGGCGGAGAAAAAAAAAAGTTTTAGCCTCCGTGGGCCATTGTCACTATTTCTGGTAACCAGTTGAACAGAAAAAGAAAATTTAGCTTGAATAGAAAAATCAAAGAGGAGGAAGAACGCCTGACAGGAGAAAACATATGTTTTAGTGCTGTCGAATTACACGTAACAGACCCTGCTTTGCTGTAAACAAATGTTGCAATAGCGAGTGTTCAGGTGTAAATTTCTGAAATGTTAAATTTTAAAGAGCAGATTTTGAATGAGCTACTCTGTTGCTGTCTGTTCACTGGTGTGGAATTTTCATAACCTTTCCCCATAAAAATGGTTTTCCTGTATATTGCAGCTATCTTCCGTCTACAAATAAAGGGAAAATAACTGCTAGTCTTTAGTTAGACTAGTCATCGTTACAAAGCCAGCGTCTGGCAAATGTTATCACGTTGTAGTATCCGAATCTCTGTGTTTACCCTTTATATCAATTACAAATTAAATATTTCTGTGTGATAATCATTAACAAATCTTATTTTCGTGGAAAGTGACCAAGAATATGTACTTGATTTTTAACTCTTGAAAGACTAAATGAATTTCTAAAAATATACAGTACTTTATTGATGTTGATTTAGAATTTGATTCTTAATACATATTTCCTTACCAACTGACAGGTACTATATATATGTAAAAACAATCTATGAGCACGTTGTGGTTTTTTGCATGTCATGTAGCCTTAGAATATTAACATTCTTTTTAAAGAAAAAAATATATATTTGGAAAAACTCAGAATATGCAAATATCTCACATTGTTATGTTTCTAATCTGTCNTTTTTTTTTTTTTTTTTTTTTTAATGGGAAAAGTATTAACAGCTGCAAGTCTTCCTGGATATTTTTGAATGATGTGAAATCAGGTTAGGAATTAATATTATCACAGAAAGAAAACTAGAGAATAAGTGCAGTGTAGTAGAAAAAACCTTCTTGAAACTATTAGTAAATATTTGTTTCTCTTTTCTGCATGGTATTCTCGTGCACTGATGCATCCTTTGTTGCGACAGAACCATACTCATAATATAATGTCTTATGTTGAGAGTTGTTCATAGGACAAATTCTTTGTTTTGGACCCACAAACAATCAATTTACAAGCTAGATTTTAATGTACTACAGTGCAGTTTCTAATGCTTATTTCACTCTATGGATTCTGATTGGTTTTATTATTATTTTTTTTTTTAAATTCAAATTCTAACCTTTGTGGCAGTATCAACTTTAAGAAAAAATAAATAATTACTGACCTTGTGGGGAAAATAAGTTTCTTGCAAAGAATAAATACCTACTATATCGAGTGATTAATTTTTGCTGCTGAAATTTTTTTTTTAAATATCTTTCTGGTCTTAGTATTTAGTTGAGTACAAACACGCATTTTGGAAAATCCACCTGGGCTTATGGTAAGAGTAAGCATGTAAATGCAATAACTTGTGCTTAGTCAAATAAACAGCTATTAACCAAACCCTCCAATAACAGTATATTTAAAACATCTAAATAATTATCGAATCAGTTGTATTGCTAGTGTCTTCTAGCCAAAAGTCAACTGTTTCATCCTTTTAGAGCTGTATTCAGTTTCACAGATCATGTAAGTGTATTTATGCTGTAACTCTCTTTAGAAATGAAATTATCTTTCCTATTTTAAGGAACATATTTCAGTTTCCGAAGTTCAAATGCAGTGGTAAACCCATTGTGTGGTTCTTCTATACATCCTTTTTTAATAGTGAAATAAGTCATCCCGTTCTGTTCCAATTCTTTATTCTCTAAGCGATTCCAGATCAGTGACCATTGATACAAACCGATTAGACACTGCTACTTATGCATACTAACACACTGTGTAACATTATCTGAGTATCAAACCCTTTGCATCTTGCAAACCACATACAGACTCACATTTTATTGATTTTAGGTGTTTTTTTCAGAGGTATGGAAAAGTACTATTGATCCCCCGTGTGATTTTGCAAATCTACATGTAAAAATATCAGTGCAAAACTCCTCTCTGATGCTTTGAGCCACCTTGGCTTTCACAGAACGTTGACTTTGTATCACTTTCAGGTTTGAATAAAAGAGGGTAAAATCAAGCCTTGGGGCTATGAAACACAGCGGGAGCGCCGACTACCAACCTATTTATGTGCACACTCAGACTTAATCTGCTTCTGTGTTGTCCCAAGACACAACTGTTAAGTAAATAAAGTGACTAATAAGACTATTGTTTCTATAATTATCCCCCTGTCAAAATCAACAGGAGAAATAGTGATCTTCTACATTGCAGTGCAAATAGATGAAATCATTGATAAACCTAGCTAAGTAGGTATTTTTTTAGTAGTAACGTTGTTTTAGAACCTTCTATTAAGGGGAGAAGTCTTTGAATGTATCTATAATCTGGACAAAAGAAATAGATTGACCTGTGATGGGTGACATTAGAGAAGTGCCCCATGTTTCCTTAATTACTATAATGTGTTATGAGATTTTGATATGCTTAGTTTAAAACAAAAAAAAAAAAAANAAAAAAAAAAAAAAGGAGAGACAGAAATTACTTCTCGTTTAAAGAGAACCTGCTTCCTGCTTAAGTGGCTAATATTTTAATTAAGTCTGGAGTGAACTTTTTTGAGTATCTCCTGATAAACTCCCTCCTTTATGTTGATGGTAATTAAACAGATCCCCAAGGGCTCGGGTAGGCGCTCTGCAAGGCCCATGCTAATTGTCAGACATGAGACACTGACCAGTTGGTTTGCTCTTGAATAGCCGACAGCGTGCTGTCAGCCCAGCAGTTTGATTTTTCTGTATTGTGAGCTGTTGTCAGGGCTAACTGGGTCCTATTGTGGCTGAAGATGTTGCGCAAATTGAGGCAGATGGCTCTGATTCAGACACGTGTCATTCAGAAAGAGGAGAGGAGATTGGCCCTGCAAAGTGGGGTCAGACTGGGTCACAGACCTGCTCTGCACTTGTTAGTGTTTTCAAAAGCCCATGTGCAGCAACTTTGTTGTTGTCAAGTAACCAAGGTGGGGGGGAGGAAGGGGGGGCGACAAAAAAAAGAGGGGGGCAAAAAAAGCGTGGTGTGCTCCTTGTGGAAGGTGGAGGACGAGGCTGTTGCCGTCCTCTTCTGTTGCCATCCTCTGCCTTTCCGTCTCTTGGGCCTGGCTGTGCGTGCAGAATGAATTAACAGGATTGACAGAAGTTCATTGTGCCTAAAATGGCTTTTCAGTCAATTGTGGTGCTTAAAAGGCTAGTTTTGCTTTTAATTCCATGTAATTAGTGGGTTCTTCATGTCTTGGAATTTAGTAATGGTGCATGAGTCCTAACTTTTGTTTATCTGATTGGTTGGTTTTGGTTTGGTTTTTAATTTACTTTGTAGGATTTTTAATAATTATAAAATATTTAGAAATATTTGCCACATTTTTATGATTACATATCCTGGAGATAAATTCGCGGATGGAATGATATGGTGTCTTGCTGTTACCGTCATTTCAAGTGATTGTGTTGGATTTTTATAACTTCGACTGGTTTTAGTTTGAATTAATTTCCGAGATGGCAGGAGGATGCAATTTTCTGAAAGTACGACAATTTGGGTTTTTGGAAGTGTTCTACTACATTTAGTTGCATTTTCTTTGGGGCACCAAATAATGATAGTTATCCGTGGAAAACTCCATATAGCTGGATTCAAGTTGCTAGTGTGCACAAATATTGTAGATTAACTGAAGAATTAGAATTTACATAAAAATGTATTTAAGTAGAGTTTAGTTTGTGTTATTAAGTACACAGTTTTACATTACACTTCTTATCCTTCTTAAATGCAAAAATATTTACAAAATGCTGAACAAATTCTTTCTGAGGAATTTATGGAGGTTTTTATGGTTTATGCCCTGAAATGTATAAATGAAATTCGAGGCATTTTATTATATTTGAGCTCATTTAACTTTTGCAGAAAGAAATATTAGCAGTCTTTGACCTTAAGATCCTCAGTGATTTTTCTTTTTTTCCTTTTTATTTTTCTTTCCCCCTCCAGGTTTGCAGCTAAGACTGTGCACAGTGGGTCACTGATGCTCGTCACAGTGGAGATGAAGGAGAGCTCTACAGCACAGCTCATCATAAACACCGAGAAAACCGTGATTGGTTCTGTTCTGCTGCGGGAGCTGAAGCCTGTCCTGTCCCAGGGGTAACCTGCTTACATCTGGACTTCAGAATCTGGCACACAACAAAAGTGCCTGGCATCCACTACTGCTGCCTTTCATTTATAATAATAGCCCTTCCATCTGGCAGTGGGGGAAGAATACACTCTTGACATTCTTGTCTTCTGCTTTAGAATGCTAGTGTGTATCTATCATGTATGCAAGTTGTTTCCTTTTATTCTGCTTGCTAACCAAAGAACATATATTTTACTGTCACTTATCTGCGCTTTTAAATGTATTTGCCATTTGGTCTACCCTAGTCCTTCCCTCTCTGTTCCCTTCCCCCGCTACCTTTCTTCCCCATCGTTTTTCCCCACTGTAGTGGACAAATACTAGATAATAAAGTTCAAGGGAAGTCACACTGCTTGAAAACTGAGTTAAAATGGCAGGTAGGTTCCAGCAACATATACAAAAAGCATGTGGTTCCGAGAGGTTTTGTTGAATACGTGTAAAAATACAATAAGTAGAGCAAAATGATGTTTGATTTCTGGAAATGATTGTCGACCTGAACTTGTCTATTAACAACATTGTTCCCACGTCCTTCCAGTTTCTCAGATATTTCTGCTAAGATGCCAATAAAGTAGTGCTAAGAGCAGCGGCTTCCTCTTTCTTGTTTTGGTGGAGAACTGATAATGACAATCACTAGTATTGCATAGAACTAGTTAATTAAAGTAAATACTAAAAAGGCTGGACACTGCATATGCATCAGCAAACTGTTCTTATGAAAGCAGCCAGCATTTGTGTTCCTTTAGTAATTTTCTGCTATGCAGTTACATTTTTTTAATAAGGAAAGCCAGTAACTGTCTATTTTCAGCTTGGCCCATTCAGAAAATACTGACTGAATTATTAGAAATTAGTATTATGTTAAATACTGATTATTAAGCTATGGTGGCAAATACTGTTATCTAGCTTAATAAATTATTCAGATCTTTTCTTCAACTTTCTTTTGTAAACAGAAATTAAAACATCTCCCACCTGTGCATAAACCAGGGCTCAAGCAAAAAGAAATTCGTAGCCACATCTGCTGAACTAGGCTGAGAAGACTAAAAGCCGTACAAACTTTGCTGCATTCAGTTTTCTGCTTTTCGCCTGGGTGTTACTGGTTTTGACCTTCCCTTCACATTCTGGTTACATAGTAGGGCTGAAGATGCGGAACTCTGTCATTTCATATCAGTTCTCCTCACTCCCCACATGGCTTATCCTAGGTGCTCATGGCTCTGCTACAGATGTTTTTATGACACAGAGAAGTTGTTTGGATAACTGTGCCGTTGTTCTGTGACCTTGACCCTTACATGGTCCTTTGATGCTGGCTCAGTGGTGCTGTTTTGGTTTAGCTTTCTGGATGACAGGAAACATTGTTTCATTAGAAATGCTGAATTACTGCACACTGGGAAATTATTATAAAATTTTCTATTGAAGTTTTGTAGAACTAATACGTGTAGCAGTTTATTGGCAAATTCTAAAGAGGAGGTGGTTTTTTAGGTATTTAAATTGCACTCCTTTGAGAAATGTTGTTTTAGGTTTTGCTAGCACACAAAATAAAGTGGTACTTATCAGGCAAAGAAACAAGAATCTTATGCCCTCAGCAGAAATCTTCATGTTCTTAATCAACGTATACATTATTTTCTGAAGTCATAATCCTGCAATAAGTTTTTCTTGAATTACAGTTTCCAAATGTGATTGAAAAGTTATTCGAACAGATGAAAAAGTGTTAATTATAGAAATACCGTCATCTCAGGTAAAATGCAGATTGGTCTAGATGGAATTTGATTTTAAGACTTGGTGAGAAGGTGGTGAGGGAAAGGTGCAGAACCAGGCTTCCTAAGGAAAGTCTGAACTGCAAAACCTTCAACCATGTTTGTAAAGGAGAAAACAAACAAGAATTGTTTCTTTACCACGGTATAAATCAAAGGAAGGCCTATTAATGCTATATAAGTCACACATGTTGCTGAGTAATTTTGGTCTCCTAGAGTACTTTATACACTTTAATAGTGAAGCCAAAAGCATGTACAGTAAGGATATTTTGGGGGTTTCTGATATTGATTTACATTGTTCAACGCTTTTTGACTTGGTCCAGTGGTTCAGTAACTCTTGATAGAGGTATGTGGGCTGATGGTGTGATTCAAAAATTTTTGCTGCCTTCCCCAAATAGTAATTTGGATTAAAACTTTCTTTAAAGGCAGGTTTAAATAGTAAAATATCTCTAGATGCAATAGAGCTCAGCTCTTAAGAAACCTAAACAGGAGCACATGTCCATGTCTTACATTAATAACAAAGTTGTACTCGTTCATAATTCAGCCAGCTAGTAGTTAACAGTTTCTTGGTTATGCTATATATAATTTTTATTCACTTCCTGCTATACTTTTCATCACTTACAGAGGCACATTAAAGGTTATTAGGATACGAAGTAGATGGCTAGTCTAAACTGCAATCTAGAATTCACTTTGGAGTGATTTCCTTGCTGCACCAGCTAGGAACAGCTCCCTCAGGAGCTTGTGCACTGAGAACCACCCGGCTTTGGTGAGAATCTAGGCCTGGGCAGCCTCGGAACGCGCCTGCACATGCGACTCAGGATGCGGGAGCAAGGCTGAAGCATGGCATCGCAGGACTGGTGAGCTGGGTTTTGCTTAGGTGGTTAGGGAACTGTATCGATGTCTAGCTTGGGGAGTGGGAGGTGAGAGTTAATGACTTAAATTATGAAGGGTTCAAATGCAGTGGAACCTGCGGAAATATAGGAAAACCAATAACAACCGAAAATTAAAATACAGGAAATTTGGGTATAATTTTATTAACTGTTTAACTCACTCATGCTCAAGGTAGGTAAAACTCAAAGAGATTCCAAGGTCATTGTGATCTACCTCAAGCTTTAAAACTGCTGCTACTAGTTAAGGATTGAAGAATTCTGCAGCAAGAGCAAGGGCAAACAGATGAGAAAGTTTCTACATACTGAGAGGTTGACAGTTTACCTCTTCTTTGCTTCCTGGTTGTTTCCACACACCAACATCTTCCCCCTTGTGAAGATGAAGGGGTTGGTTTTTGTTGTNGTTTTTTGGTTTTTGGGGGAAGGCGGTTAATAACTGAATTTTTAAATTCAGGTGTTCCAAAATAACTCAAACCATTTGGAAAGAGTAGGGTATGGGGAAGAGTTGTTATGTTACTGCAGATTGCAGAACATAAACACAGGCTTGATTCATGACAATCAAAATAAGAATTTTTTTCCCCCTCTTATTTTCCTTTCACATTTTATGATGGTGTATAAAAGGATAATATATTTTTTCCTGCACAGCCTGCTTTAATTCTGGTAACTAATTTCTAAAGAAAAACAGCAGAAATAGAAATGGGTCTAGAGCTAGGAACAAAATGATGGAAGATATAAATAGAATACCATGTCGAAGAACAGTGAAAATAATGAAAGTGTTTTTAGAGCAGGGACATGATACAGCATGAAATAATAAATACCATAGAAAAGACAAATTGGGCTTTCCTGATCATCTTTTCTACTAACTCAGGAACAAGGTGCCATTCTGTAACATTATTAAAGCAATATATGTTTATTGGAGGAAGGAATTAACTTTTTTCCCGCTGTTTTTAAACAAAACATGTACTTAAGCTCTGGTCATCTGCTGTCACAATATAATATGATGTTTACTAAAAGTGGAACAATACCGGAAATGTATGTTGGCAAAGGAATACACAGATATGTGTTGGGTAGGATACAAAAAAAGGTAATCCTCTTGATCTGAGGCATAGGCTAATTATTGATATTGGGTGACAGGATTTAATCCTTTCGCACACTTTGTTTTGCAATAGTCCGTTACCATAATTAATATTATTTTTTTAAATAGTAAATAATTGAACTGTCTAATTTTGTATACAGTATCTTACATGCTTTAATTAATTTTAATCTAGCATTTAAATGCCCTGACAAGGATCCTGGTAAGCAATGTACAGGTAGGCTGGATCCTCTCAAGCCCTCATCTGAGTTTCAATCTGTGCCTGAAACAAGCGAATGAGGAGAAGGCTCTGTTCCCTTAATTTTCTGTCAGTTTATCATAGAATCATTTTAGTTAGAAGAAACCCTTAAAATCATCCAGTCCAACCATANTCCCCCCCCCCCCCCTTTTTTTTTTGTCTAAGATAGAATGTGTGTTTTTATAGCACTTCCGTGTTATATGAAATGTTTTGCGGTGCAGACACCAGGCTTTGCTGTCTTTGCATAGTGTGATTTCATTACTGATAGCTGTCTTTGGACACAACCCTGATAAAAGCAATGCTTCTGTTCGGCTTTTCTTCCTCTGATCTGGTATACTTGTGCTTTATGTAGCACAGTCCAGTGAACCTGTTTGGAAGAGAAAGAGGTGGTGAACACCGCTGCATTTCCAGTCCCACAGCTAACTGGTTTTGCTTCAGAAGGTACAAGGTGAACTACATTTCAGCTGCTGGTAATTCTGAGCCCATGCTGTGACTGTACTGCCACAAATCCTGATCTACTTAAATCCCTGTGTACATTCTGGTACATATACACATATCTTATCAAATAGTGTTATTGTAAACTCCTTTTTCTCATTGTGCATGCATAAGAGATGGGGCAAAAATGAGGTTTGCTGACTTCCATCACTGCTTTTCCAGCCACCTCCAGGTCCCAGCCTGCCCTTGCCCCACACTCGTGTTGACTTGGCTCCTCCTTTGCCCACCTTCCCAGCAGTGGCTTTCAGAGGCAAGGCAAGAGGACAGCAGCTCTGCCCTTAGCACCATCTGATGTAGCATCTATGTTGTGAGTCACCATCCACATCTCCATGCCCCTCTCTAGCTCAACCCTGGCCTATTTTTTCTCATTGGTTGCAATGATTTAGACTGAGCCTTGCAAAAACAGCTGACAAGTCACCCTGCTCCCTCAAGAAAGAGTTGGTGCACTTGGGTCCTCCTCACTCTTACACCCTGTAAAAATGCTGGTGGATTTGGGATGGGTGGTTGGAAAGGTGGTGAAAGGCTTCCTCTTCTAGCCGATGTGAGTGGCAGCCCTTCAGCTGCTAGCCATGGCAGGTGGGTGAGGGAGCACACAAGTGCTTCCATCCACCCTGCAGAACTTCAGCCTTGTCTTGGACCATGGCACAGCCACCAGCTTGGGCTCACAGCAGCACCTTGAGTCTGGCAGCTGGAGCAGAGTGGGCAACGGAGGTGCAGGGAGGGCAGGAGCCTTGGGAGAGACAACGTCAGGTCTTCTCCTTCTGCAGCATGCCACATCTGATCAAAATCCCTGCCCCTTGTCACCTTCAGGCACCACCAGCAGCCACGGGCTGTCTGTGTTCATAGGGCTTTGAGGCTTGGGCAGCCAGGGGGGCTGAGAGGTCACAGCTGCAGGCACCCTGGTCGAAGGAGGAAGGCAGGCAGGCTAGAGGAGAGGCAGCAAGCGACCTTCCCTGGGCCATGGAGGCAGGAGTCACGTGGGACACTGGCCTCAGCTTTAATGGAGATTTGTATTAAAATTAAATCAGCCTACAGCTATCCCCAAGAGGTTTTGCCTCAGTGTGAGGCCTCCATGTTGCGACAGACTCCACTGCCGGTGACCCTGAGCAGACCCCCGTGGGTGTGCACCATGGCTGCAGCTTTACCAGAGGTGGCTGGCTCTGCCCTAGGGCACTGCAGACCCCCTAATCTTCTCCTAAGTTGTGCCTGGAGGCTTGTACATAACATAACTGACTGCAGGAGGCACTTCCCTCTCTTTACAGATGGTGTTTCACACACAGAATAATTAAAACCCGTAGTATTTATTATTTCCTATAGTTTTCATTTTGCCTTGCCCTGATTTTGCACGTTACTGTGAAAATGTTTAGGCATTTAGTTGCACTCTCAATGTGTACGAGCAATGCACAGCGTACCAATGCTTGCTGAATCCTGTTTGGAAAGTAAATGGTATTATTTTTGATTCTTAAAACATCAGTTGTGAGGGAGGTAAAAGAGCTTAAAGAATTACTGATTCAGGGTTTTTTTTTAGATTATTTTTTCCAGTTCTGGCAATAGCAGGTGTCTGTCCCAGTTGCTACAGTTGGTTCCCCACTCAGATCCATGTGTTCAGATCCATGCCCAGAAGCAAACCAGCAGGATTATTTGCATTTAAAAACCTCATAATCTTTTCCGCGAGGCTATAGTATTTTGGTGGGATTTGGAGTTGGTTTTGGTGGTCAGATAATTTAAATGATGGGGCTTGGAGCGTAGACTTCCAGACATTCGAATTTTGCACACCTAGGGAGTACAACCTAGTGAGGGAGAAAGAGGGGGCCCTTCCATTCCTCATGCTCTTACTGTATTGGTACCATGCCAGAACAGCACCAAAGTGACTTCTTTTATCAGAAAAAAAAGGGCACCTTCTTGTCACTGTACCCAAAAGAAACTGTTCTGCTCTAACCAGCTCTGCAGGCCTCTGCCAATGTCTGAGTTTGGGAAAAGTTAGTTGGTGGCTCAGCTTCACATAATTGAAAGTCATTCTGATTTCTGCACTGTGGTGTAATTGCTTAAAAAACCACGTTATTTGATGATTAAGATTCTGGAGTGAATTGTGTTCTTTTGGGTTCTTACACTGTTTCTCCATCAGGGACTTGGTTTCAGCGGTGTGCAGCTGCTGGAGTTGATTTACAGTGCTGCGGCTGTGGCTAGTCATAAATAAATCCTCTTATATAGTTGTTATGAACACCTGTTAGATCATCTGTCAGCAAATCGCTGTTCACATTTATCATGGTGCAGTAGTTATTTTACCTCAATCCATTTCCAACTGACTCGGCCTCCATCACTGGATTACTATTACCACACCATAATCGCTCGTTTCCACTCCATGTTACAACTTGCAGATAAAAGATTTCACTACTTGGCCAAATTTCATAAATAAAGGAGCAGTTCAGTGCAGTAAAAGTTTATTTTTGTCATCATTTGTCACCCCATTATTCTATAAATCAAATGGAATAGCGCTATTGCTAGCTCAGGCGTTGCTGTCAGCCCTAGGCATGGAAATGGTCCGTTTCTTCTTTTTAGATGAGATGACATGTCTTTCAGACTTAACTGGCTTATGGCTTTGTTTCACCCATTTTATTTTATCGCCCCTTCAGAAAAATCCTCAGGGACCAGAGAGACTAAAGGAGTAAAATGGAATCAGAAAACACAGTAAAACATGCTGCTTTAGCTGCGTTATGTACATTTCCCTCCCCCGCAATAATTCATTTACAAACTCCTCTGCAAAAATAATGGACCTGGATATAAGCAGCCCCTCAATGCTTTCTCTGGCTTTGCACAGATTTTATCGCTCCTGTCAAAGCCTTGGGACTAAAAGGGCTCCGTAGAGGGTGCTTCAAAGTCCTGCTAATGTGCCTCCTCTTAAATGGACTCTCTGGCTTCCTGCACAGTGTT
Organism: Pampusana beccarii; assembly: GCA_013399365.1. Lineage (NCBI taxonomy): Eukaryota > Metazoa > Chordata > Aves > Columbiformes > Columbidae > Pampusana > Pampusana beccarii. Next base: position 187,444 of record VWYH01011071.1, on the reverse strand, counting down.
GTGGGGTTGTGCTTTTGTTTTGAAGGTCTGTGCTGATGACTCGCGTTTTGGGTTCTAAACCATCTAATAATGCCGTGCTGAGCCTTGCTACACAGTTTCACAACAAAAACCCTCAGGATATTCCTTCACCCCTTCCCAGGTGCACCTTCACAAAAATGTTTGCTTTTTTTTTTTTCCCAATGATTTCTTAAATCTAGATATAAAATTGTTTCTGGGCCATGCCTTGATTTTTTGGTCTCACGTCCATTGTAGACGTTTGGGGTTTGCTTGATTTATTGAGAAGTTAGGAGACGGATCTCAGACTAAGTTTTAAAGAACGCAATATTCCTTGGTTTAAAACGAGCTGGATAGGATGATGATAAAGGGATGGGGTAATAGAAAAGGGTTTATAGTTGATATTATACTTCTGAGTTGGTTCTAATTCAAGTTACATTCTTCATAGTCATTATGTAGCTCATAAATTCAATAAAGTGTTTTACTATTACTATAAAAATGACAGGAGGGGGGTTTTATGTTGTAAGTTTCGTTAGTTGCTCTTCCTGTTTTATGTTGAAGTTCTCAGGCTGTTATATCATTAAACTCCTTGGAGTCTGAAGGGCTCAGGCCCCTCCGCTCATTGTCGGTGGTGCGGTGCCTGCTGGGGGCAAACATCTCTGTGGTGTCTGTCAGTGTCACCTTCCCCATTGATGACTCTCTTTCATTCCATTTTGCCTTTGTGAGGAGGCAATGGAAGTTTCATGGTGGTTTTGGCCCTGCTTTGGAATTTGAGCTCTTGACATCAGTTCTCACCTGAGCTACTTGTGCATGAAAACAGCTAAACTCTTTTATTGCAGTGGGTCTTGGGTATCTGTGGGAAGAACCCCCTGCCACAGAGGAATGTGGTACTATGGAAATAAAATGCCTTTGGAGAGTTCACCCTCCCATTTGCCTTCCCAGAAAGACTTGCTGTGACTTTTTTCCAGCCACCTTTGTTGTAAAATTAAGAGCTCGTCTTGGTTTGAGAGACTTGTTCCATTTGCCCATGGACAAATGTTTGCACATACAGTCTTGTGCATTTCCTGAGAAGCTCTCTAAAAGCAAATCCAGGAGGGTTTTTGCTTTTTTCATTGTTGAGGAGGAATAGTTTTCAAAGGCACTGTATCATTTCTGGTTTTTCTGCTTCATTAGAGGAAAGAAACGTCAAATATCTGACCCCTGCAGCCTTCGCTTTCTCCAGATGTTTGCTTTGCACAAAAATAATCTGCATGAAAACAGCAACTGCTAATTCAGTGGCCAAAGTGCATCAGGACCCTAATCTAAAACCTCCCAATCCATCCAGCTGTCTGGCATTTGCTATTATAGGGCACCAACAGAGAAATGAGCCTGTGGCTTTATCACTGCACCCTGGGTGACAACTTGATTTTCTGCTTTCACCGCAGGCAGCAGCAGCCCAACATGATGGGGCTGTTAATTTGTGCATTTCATGGTGTCTGTCAGGGGGCCGGGAGAGGAGGGTTTCAGGGGAAGGGAATGGAGCATGTCCCAGCCTCGGAAGCACCTGTCTGCATTGACGGCACAGAGCACTTCTTATTAGCAAGCAGGTCTCTAAATGCAGCCCCAGGATGACAGCCTGGCATTCCCAGCACCCACACAGTGTGACAGGCGCAGGCAGCCGGTCCCATTGTTTGCCCTTGATGAGCATGTCATTAATGGAAATGGAAGAAAGTGAGGGCCACATCAGTATTCAAATAGCCTCCATCCTCTCTGCCATTCAACCGCCTGGCTCAGGCGGCTGCAGATTTCCTTCTGCAGCTCCACTTACACATTTTCACAGATTTATTCCCATTGCATACAAATCCCCTCCATGTGGCCCTGGCCCCATGCCCCCCCACTCCCCTCACATGCACAAACATGTTCTTCAGCATCATCTGATCTGCCAAAACTAAAGTGGGGGTTCTGCCTTTCCTCTCCGTTTTGTGAATTGCTATGGTATCATTAGCAAATACTTGGTATTTGCAACCCAGGAAATGGAAGGTGCTATTATTTAAACTTGAAGCATCAAGTAAGGGCCTGATGTATTGTTTGTAATGTTCTTATTTGCTCTGAAGCAGCTATTGATGCTTGTCTGGGTGACCTGTTTCTTTATAATAGATTGCAATATATTTGTTTTGGAACATTTCACCTGGTAGGTATGGACTAAGAGGATTGCAGGCAGAAGAGGAAATAACTAAAAAAATCTATATTCCTCCTTAATGACAATCTCACTGGAAACATCAGTAAAGTCACGCTGTTCTCCCTCAAAACGTTCTTTCAAAATTCTCTGCCTTGACAATAGCTGGACCATGGATACCTAGAGACAAATATCCATCTTGCTGGCTACAGCATCTTGGGCTGCATGTACCCCTCTGATATCACACACATAGACTGAGCTCTTTAGGGGCAGGGGGAGTGTTGGCCTTCTGTGTTTTTATGGCATGGACCACAGCAGGATGCGGGGTTGATGGTTAGCACTCCTGAGCACTCCAGCAAGACAAATAACATAATATCATAATTCAGCTGGTATGAAGAAAGTGCCCTCAGCACATTGGCATCCAGCCAGATTTAAATGTATGTTTCTGTGCTTTAGTTTTGTGTTAGTCTGTTTTCGTAATAATGTAATTAGTGCTCACAGGGGAGTCTATTGACACTACCACCAGGATCAGTTTGCTCTTTGCAGTATTTCCGAATCGTTCTCGTTACACATCCAACTTACAGGTATCCCTTGTCTTTTGTCTGTTCCTGTCTTCTCCCACCAGTGATTTAGCCTCAAATCTGCAGCTTTCTCCGCTAATAAAGGTGGGAGCCAACAACCAAGGAACGCTGCATGGCAGTCTCCAAACCTTGGTGCGTTTGGTAGCTCTCTTTAACCTGAAGAGATGCGGAAGAAAATGAGCCCAGAGATTTCCCATTGGTCAGTTCCAAAACTGCAGGACTAGATAGCAGAAGCAGAGCTGTCGCAATATGTATGTTTTCTTAAGCAAAATTACTTGCCAAACCACTGTCCTTCCTCATGCTCCTTCCAAGCACTGTGCTGTGTTCAGAAATCCTCCTGGGTTGTGATAACATTGGGTCTTGGGTGTGTTTGCCATAATTGGTGCTTTTCTTCCACCAGTGACTGTGGGTACAGCCCCAGCATTCTGCTTTCTGCAGCTTGGCTCCTGGCACCAGCACAGCAGTGATGTCCATCTGGTTTTAGCTACAATCTCTGAGAGCAGGATGGTCAAATGGTTGGGGTTCACACTTCAGTGCCAAAGGTACATCCCAATGCTATGGCTTCTGTGAGCATGGGTGCATCCACTTGCCTTGGCTCCTACTGCTTCCTGTGCTTGTCTTTCTTTTGCTGACCAGTTTGGACTGCAGAATATAAGGCAGCATCGCGCCTTTCTGTGGGTGTGTACAGTACTTTGTGCAATAGCGCTCTGATTTCAGTAAGAGCCTCTAGGTGTTGCTGTGATATAAATAATAATTGTCTTTGGGTATTAATTCAGAGAGGGCAGTTGAAATTGAGTGAGACCAAGAGAAGAAACCCAGGAGTTATTTCTTATGTTTAGAATGATTAATAATTTCTGCATAGTTTAATAATTCAACAAATTGCAGAAACTGCATTTTATCAGGCTGCCTTCAGCTCTCTTTTTTTTTTTTTTAAAAAAAAAAGGCCATTCAATTGTTTCCACTGTCAAGTAACCAAAGGCCAGTCTTCCTTCACCAGAAATATATCTAGAAATGGCTCTATGAATATGCTGATAGTTTGAAAATTAAAACCGACTATGATACTATGGCAAGTACCCTCTTTCTGGATCACAGTCACAAGTAAGATCCAAACCAAAATCAGGGGCGAATGGCTCACCTAGAAAAAGTCACCATCTTCGATACTACTGTAAGAGTATTTTGTGTGGCAACCATCCTGCAACAGTGCATTGCACAATGTAGGTATCAGAGACAACAGAGAGAAGTTAAAAACAGTAAATCTTAATCTGGAGGGATGGACAGCTGTTCTGCTTTTAAAACTAAGCCCACATCCTTTTAGATGTAATTTAGAAGATGTGAGACATGCATATCTATCATGGCATCAGGAGGAAGAACTGACAAATGGAGAGCAGACATTTACATAGAAAAAGTTTATAGGGTACATTTTCAGAAGCAATGGGTAATTTTAAATGCATCACATGTCACTGAAGGCTATAGACAGCACTTGATTTTCTCTGTTCAATTCATCGTCCTTCAAGAAACAAACCCCTAGGCAATCTTCAATTGGACACCTTAAAATGGGAAGTCTGCATCCATCTGTACCAAAGGCTTGGAGGTAGGGAAAGTCATCTCACTGCAAGCTTGGTCAGGAATGTCATTGTCTCAAGCAGACTTTATCTGCTTGAGGTGAGATGGTGACCACTCCGTTTGTATCACCCTGACTTACCACAGAGCTGTCCGTATTGTGCTTTACTGCTTATCCCTCATATTAATTGAGTGGACATGAGATGTAGTCAATAATTTATTTTGTTTGGGGTTCAACTAGTCAAATGTAGATTTTCTCTTTGGCTATGCAATTTAGAAATTTTGTGGATGACAGCCAAAGTTCTGGATTTTTCATCTACAGAGCAGATGGGACTGCATGCGCATGCATACAAGTGCACACACAACAGTGGACCAGAAGCATGAGGACAGTTTCACAGTCAGCACACAATATTTTAACTTTCCGGGCTTGCATGCTCTACTCCCCAGGCAAGATATTGATGTCACTTTCTCTCTATATAGGGTATCACAAAGGCCAAGCTTTGTGATACAGGGGCTATATCATTCCTCAATGGAGGATAATACACAAGGCTTTAGGCAACATGCAAACTGTTGTTGCAGTACCTCAAAGACCCTTGGGTGGAAGATGAAGGAGTAGCTTGTTCCCTGTGCTCGTGATGGTTAGGAAGTGGTGTATAAGAGCAAGGCTTGGCTTAAGCACAGGAAAGCTGCCTGACTTCAGGGACAGTGCGGCCACAGGGCAGGCTGTCTGGAGAGGTTGCGAAGGCTCCAGAACAAGAAATAATTACAAGTTAAGCAAATAATCTGTCAGGAATGACATACACAGTACAGCTGATTCAGCTTTAGGACACAGACAAGATGATTTCCAGTCCATTTTTTTCCTGTGAATGTGTAAGTAATATTTAAAATCTAGTTGACTTTTCATCCTTTGTACCTCTTGCTTAGGTTTATGTATTTTGACAATATCACTAGGGAAAAAAAAATATTTTTGCTCAGTTGCTTTCTGCTTTGCTCTTTCCCATGCTCCCACCTTCTGGCAAAGTTTCTGCCTTTCTTTTTCTCCAGTCCATGAAGTGGCCATAGAATCACAGAATATCCTGAGTTGGAAGGGACCAGCAAGGATCATCGAGTCCAGCTCCCTGCATATGACAACCCCACAGTTCACACCACGTGTCTGAGGACATTGTCCAGTCTCTTCTTGAACACTATGAGGCTTGGGGCTGTGACACCTCCCTGGGGAGCCTGTTCCAGTGTCCAGCACCCTCTGGGTGAAGAACCTTTTCCCAATGTCCAACCTAAACATCCCCTGGCATATCTTCCTGCCGTTCCCTCGGGTTCTGTCATTGGTCACCAGAGAGAAGAGATTGGTGACTGCCCATTCTCCTCCCCTTGTGATGAAGCTGTAGCCATGGTGAGGTTTCCTCTCAGTCTCCTCCAGGCTGAACAAACCGAGTGACTTTAGTGCCTCGTCATACAGCTTCCCCTCCAAACCCTTCACCAACTTCATAGCCCTCTTCTGGACACTCTCCAGTAGCTTTATATCCTGTTTGTCCTGTGGCACCCAGAACTGCACACAGTGCTCCAGGTGAGGCCGCACCAGTGCAGAGCAGAGCGGGACAATCCCCTCCCTGCCCGGCTGGCCATGCTGTGCTGGATGCACACAGGTCACGGTTGCCCTCTTGGCTGCCAGGACACACTGTTGTCTCATGTTCAACTTGCCATCGACCAGAACTCCCAGATCCCGCTCTGCAGAGCTGTTTTCCAGCATCTCATCCCCCAGTCTGTATGTACAGCCAGGGTTGCCAGGTCTGTGCAAAATCCAGCACTTGCCCTTGTTAAACTTCACGCAGTTGGTGATTGCCCAGTTCTCCAATTTGTCCAGATCCCTTTGTAGGGCCTCTGCCCTCAAGAGTGTCAACAGCTCCTCCCAATTTTGTGTCATCAGCAAACTTCCTTAGTATTCTCTCAAGTCGTAAGTCATTTATAAAGACATTGAAGAGTACTGGCCCTAACGTGGATCCCTGTGGAACCCCACTGGTGACTGGTCGCCAGCCCGACATTTACTAGAACCCTTTGAACCAGGCTTGTCAGCCAATTGTTCACCCGCTGCACTGTGTGTTTACCCAGCTGTGTGCTGGACATCTTGTCCACGAGGATACTGTGAGAGACAGTATCAAAGGCTTTACTGAAATCCAAATAGATCACATCAACAGGCTTTCTTTGGTCAATGAGGTGGGTAATCTTGTCGTAGAAAGTAATTAAGTTTGTCGAGCAGGACTTTCCCCTCATGAACCTGCATTGGCTGGGACCAATGACTTTGTTCTCATTCAAATGTTTTCCCATAACTCCCAGAACAATCTTCTCCATGATTATGCCAGGCACAGAAGTGAGTCTGACAAGTCTGTAGTTGCCAGGGTCATCCCTGTTGCCCTTCTTGTAGACTGGGACAGCGTTTGCCAGCTTCCAGTCAAATGGAATCTTTCCAAATTCCCAGGAGCGCTGAAAAATCTCGGAGAGAGGTCTCGCTACAACATCAGCCAGATCTTTCAGCACCCTTGGATGAACCCCATCAGGCCCCATCAGCTTGAAGGGATCTAGCTGGAGTAACAAATCCTGTACAAGTTCCAGATTTATTGGGAGTTTATTGTTCATGCAGCCATGGTTCTCTAACCCAGGGCTATAGGGGTCCCCAAGTGCATCTTTGGTGCTGAAGACTGAGAAGAAAGTATCAAATGTCTCAGCTTTGTCTATGTCCCTGTTTATAAGGTGACCATGCTCTTCGACTAATGGGCCAATGTTATTTCTAGTTTGCCTTTTGCCATTAACATATTTTAAAAAGCCTTTTCTATTGTCCTTCACAGTACTGACCAGCTTCACTTCTAGATGAGCCTTGGCCACGTGAATTTTCTCCCTAAAATTGTGTTGTCAAACACACAGTTATGAAGATGTGGAGTTGCATGTATTTCGAATTAAGATTACCTGTTTTCCGGTACTCAGTTGCTACTAGGTGGTAGCCAACAGATACTGGTTTTTTTACTAGTAAGTGCTACCAGTGCCTGACTTTTTAGAGGAATCAGTCGTGCATGATTATGGCACAATATCTGCCTGGTTTGCTGGCCACAACTATATGCTTCTTAGGAGGTATAAAAGCTTTGTGAAAAGCTATTATGAACAGTAGTATATGAAGTATGAAGCAGTAGTATAACATGGTGTCAGCTGCTAGCTTTTCCGAAGTACATGTGTTTCACTGTTGCTACATCCCATCATATCTTTCTTGATACCATGTCTGTGATACCTTCCTTTCTCAGGGCGCTGTTGGCAAAGCAGTTCTTTATAGCTTGGCAACCATTTTGATTGCTTCAGCTTTTCTGTGCATCTTTCCATTCAAAAATTTGCAGGTTGTTTACCAAGCACCCAATTTGGGATGTTTCAAGGAAATGAGAAGCCTGCTCTTTTTAAAGAGTCGTTATCACTTACGTTGGCTTTTTCAAAGTACTTCTTTTAGCCATATAGAAAGTTTGGGGCTGAATTTCCAGTACCCCTTTAACGTTGTTGTTTTTTATTGCATATGTTCCCTAAAGACTTCACGCTTGCCTTAAATTTTCGTAGTCTGTGGAGTACATTTATCCGTTTTCTCTTACCATTTTTTTCTTCTGGAGTTCTGATAGCTGTAAGCAGAGTTTTCAAGGAAGTCTCAGTTCATTGCTTCACTTCTGAGGGCAACTCCTCTGACTGAGTTGCAGAGCACAAGGGAGAGGGAAAAGCTGTTGCCAGCCAGTGCTTTCAGCAGCCTTCTCACTGGAAATGTGGTGATTCCCAGTATCTGAATGTAAAAATCACAGTAAGCACTGGTGCAGATGGTAGTGTCCTGCAGCTTCGGCATTCACCTCCTAAGTGGACCATGCGGTCGTGTTATTGAAATCTGTCCTTTTTTTCCCTGCTTATGCTTTGAAGCGAAAATTACTATATGGTGCTTCACATTTGGTACTTCGTTTCAGCTGCAGTTAGTGGGTTTATGGAGTGGGTTGACCCTGTCTGGACGCCAGGTGCCCACCAAGCCGCTCTATCACTGCCCCTCCTCAGCTGGACAGGGGAGAGAAAATATAACAAAAGGCTCATGGGTTGAGATAAGGACAGGGAGATCACTCAGCAATTACCATCACAGGCAAAACATACTTGACTTGGAGGAAATTAATTTAATTTATTAGCAATCAAATCAGAGAAGGATAATGAGAAATAAACCAAACCTTACAAACGCCTTTCCCCACTCCTTCCTTTTTCCTGGACTCAAGTTCACTCCCAATTTCTCTACCTGCTCTCCCCTAAGCAGCACAGGGGGAGTTGCAGTCAGTTAATCACATGTTCTGTCTGCTGCTGCTTCCTTCTCATGGTCTTTCCCTATGCCAGTGTGGGGTCCTTCCTGCAGGAGAAAGTCCTTCATGAACTTCTCCAGTGTGAGTACTTCCCACAAGCTGCAATTCTTCATGAACTGCTCTAGCATGGGTCCTCTACAGGGCCACAAGTCCTGCCAGAAAACCTACTCCATTGTGGGTTTCTCTGAACTGGACCACAGGTCCTGCTAGGAATCTGCTCTAGTCTGGGTTCTCCATGGGGTCAAAATCTCTTTCCCCTCGTTCACTGACCTTGGTGTCTGCAGAGCTGTTTTTCTCACATACCCTCACTCCTCTGTCTGCTCTCGTACAGCAGGTTTTTTCCCCTTCTGAAATATGTTATCACAGAAGCACAACCGCTGTAGCTGATGGGCTCAGCCTTGGCCGATGGTGGGTCTGTCTTGTAGCCGGCTGGTATTGGCTCTGTTGGACATGGGGGAAGCTTCTGACATCTTCTAACAGAAGCCACCCTGATAGCCCCCCTGCTACCAAAACCTTGCCGCACAAACCCAATACAGTTTGGCTGAAAAGCTCTCGCTTTTTTGCATGCTCTTGCACATCCACTATAGATTCATGTGTTTTCTTTCTCCTGTGTGAAATAACTGTTATTTTGGCTGCATTCATACTAGTAGAGGCATGGGAGAGCCAAACAGACCAAGGTCATGTTGTGACAACAGCGTACCCGAACATGGCAAATAAAATAGGCAACCCTAGGAGCAATGGCTCAAAAGTGTGAGAAAAATGATCAAAGTTGTCACTAAACAAATCTAAATCAGAAAATAAATGCTTTCACTGCCTTTATTTTTAAAGGAAAAAATAGTATCTATTATTTAGATCTCTGTAGTGTACCTAGAGCCTCTGTGTTTCTTACATGACACAGCTGTAGCTGTAGGAAAGAAAGGTTTCTACACTTGTATTCATAGCCGAGATGTTAAGTGTACTTTGACATATCTGAATATACATATGTATTTCAGTTTTTAATAGTGCTTTTGTGGAATTTTGAATTAAAAAAGTATCATGCCTTATGCATGTGGTACAGGGTCATTTTACATTATAGCCTCCTTTGTGTCATCTCATAGGCAGTAGGGTTTTTGTCCTGAACTGTGTGTAGCATGTACAGGCAGGGGGAAGCATGGTGAGGTTTTTTCCCCACATGTGTAGAATATCAGTTCTGTAAGCAGGTTTAGATCTCTTTTTATGGGCACACATATCTCAGGGCAGGCACATCCAGAGAGCTGCTTTGGGACTGGGAAAGCTTTGACCCACCCACAGCTTTGACTGCATGATTTTTGGACCTGATTTGCTGTTTATTTCTTATTAAAAAACAAACCAACCAAACAAACAAAAAGCCACGGAGACTTTAATTTTGTGTTGTCATGGCAAGGACTATTCTTCTGGAAGCCCATCAGGGGAGATTGCTCTTGTTGCGCTGCAGGTGATTTAGTATGACTTTGTGTTTCGTATCATTGACAGCTCCTAATGGTTTGTGAATAAGCGAGCCACAATTTTGACCAGTCTCTGCTGGGTTTTTGCATTATTTAAATACTAAAGGCACGTGAAAACATCTTCCTTTATTTAAAAACAGTTCACATTTGAATGCAAACTAAACATATGGTCTCTTTCAAGATCATATATGTAATATTGCACTCCACATTATATTTTTTGTTTCACTGACTGTTTTCTGTAGTCTAGTATTCTGACTGTATGCCTTGATATTTATTTTAATGAGATGCACTTCTGTTCTTTCACTGCTTACTAACACTTTAATTTGAGAAGCAGTTTTCACTAGCCCTGCAAATATGCAATGTTCTTTGCAAAGTCAAGTCCATTTCCTGCAGTAACCTTGCTTTGACCTGTTATCAGTTATATCNTACCATCACAGGCAAAACATACTTGACTTGGAGGAAATTAATTTAATTTATTAGCAATCAAATCAGAGAAGGATAATGAGAAATAAACCAAACCTTACAAACGCCTTTCCCCACTCCTTCCTTTTTCCTGGACTCAAGTTCACTCCCAATTTCTCTACCTGCTCTCCCCTAAGCAGCACAGGGGGAGTTGCAGTCAGTTAATCACATGTTCTGTCTGCTGCTGCTTCCTTCTCATGGTCTTTCCCTATGCCAGTGTGGGGTCCTTCCTGCAGGAGAAAGTCCTTCATGAACTTCTCCAGTGTGAGTACTTCCCACAAGCTGCAATTCTTCATGAACTGCTCTAGCATGGGTCCTCTACAGGGCCACAAGTCCTGCCAGAAAACCTACTCCATTGTGGGTTTCTCTGAACTGGACCACAGGTCCTGCTAGGAATCTGCTCTAGTCTGGGTTCTCCATGGGGTCAAAATCTCTTTCCCCTCGTTCACTGACCTTGGTGTCTGCAGAGCTGTTTTTCTCACATACCCTCACTCCTCTGTCTGCTCTCGTACAGCAGGTTTTTTCCCCTTCTGAAATATGTTATCACAGAAGCACAACCGCTGTAGCTGATGGGCTCAGCCTTGGCCGATGGTGGGTCTGTCTTGTAGCCGGCTGGTATTGGCTCTGTTGGACATGGGGGAAGCTTCTGACATCTTCTAACAGAAGCCACCCTGATAGCCCCCCTGCTACCAAAACCTTGCCGCACAAACCCAATACAGTTTGGCTGAAAAGCTCTCGCTTTTTTGCATGCTCTTGCACATCCACTATAGATTCATGTGTTTTCTTTCTCCTGTGTGAAATAACTGTTATTTTGGCTGCATTCATACTAGTAGAGGCATGGGAGAGCCAAACAGACCAAGGTCATGTTGTGACAACAGCGTACCCGAACATGGCAAATAAAATAGGCAACCCTAGGAGCAATGGCTCAAAAGTGTGAGAAAANGTACTTTTGAGAGAGATTCAAGTTCAGCAGCTGGAAATGAGGGGAAAAAATTGGGACTACACCAGTCTAATTGATTTTGTTATAGAACAAAATTAGCTGAAGCCAAAGAGCAGTAAAATGCACTCACCTTTATTGTAAGCATTTGAAGCTGTGCTAAATGAAAGGGGGGGAAAAATCTGCTCTTTGCTCATGACACAGGGCGTTTATTAGAAAATAAAAATAATTAGTTGAAGAAACAACAATTGAATCGTGCAAAGCGTTTTTGCCTGGATTCCAGGAATGGCAGTTTTAATGAGGCCCTGCACTTCACAAATGCTAAAGCAGTTCTTAAATGGGGTTTAATAGGATATTTTCACTTTCTTTCAGCTCTTTGTTCTCAAACACATAGGTACAGCAGTGTGCATACATTTAATTGAAGCAAGTTTTACGCAAATTCATCTTCTCTACCTGATGAATATGCTACTAAACATACAACTGCCTATCAGGTCCTCACACAGAAATCAGTGGCCTTCAAATCAAATCTTGTGCTCTGCATTACGGAAAAGGATTTTAATTAGCCAGGAGACACTGTTCCCGTTGCCTGTGAAATGCAACTGGAATCTTAATTTCTCAACCACACCTAAGAGTAATTAACTTCTGGGAAGCAGTGTTTAACAAGCAACTGTTGACTGGAGCTAGGAATACAACCTGCCACCGTACAGTAACTATCTGATAGGCTTGGGCTTCTGAAGATATCGGTTTGANAACACTTTAATTTGAGAAGCAGTTTTCACTAGCCCTGCAAATATGCAATGTTCTTTGCAAAGTCAAGTCCATTTCCTGCAGTAACCTTGCTTTGACCTGTTATCAGTTATATCACAAATTATTCAGTTTCTAATTGGTTCATCTTTGAACTACGAATTCACATGACCTAGCTTTATTATATAGCTCTGTGACAAGCTTGTGTGGATCAAAGTCGTCTCACATTTTTAAGGAACTTTCTCTAGCAGCTCTCAAGTCCCTTTGTTCTGCTGCTTGAATATATTCTTATCATTATTAATATTAGGTTTTTAGACATACTGCTGTCATTCCTAAAGGTCTCAACTGTGTTTTAGGCTTCATCATGTGGAATGCTGTTCAAAACCTGACAAGTTTTTAGCACAGTGGGTGTGAGGTATAGCAGTATGGATAATTTTCCTCTCTCCAGTTATTGTACTTTGTTTTCTTGAAAAAACTGAAGATGCTGTAGCTTCTTACTCCTCTTAGCCAGACCCTAACCAAACAGAGATGAAGTTGACTTGGTATCTACCAAAAATATAGTTTAATCCTGTAACAAGCAACTAGCATGCAAACATGCGTATGAATGGTAAAAGGTTAGTTGTGGTCTCTCTGATCCCTTGCACTTTTAACCTAAGACAAGGTCTCAGCACCTGTTTTTTGACAAGAAATGAACATCTAAACCAGACAGAAGCCCTACAGAGAAGGGCTTTCAAGACAGTTCATGATCCAGGCCAGTATCAAACATAACCATCTGCAGTAAATTTGTATTGGAACTGGACTGCTAGAAAGGACTTGCCTCTCTCCCATAGTCTCCACAAAGATATTTTTTTCATTAATACAAGCAAAAAGAGAGTTGTTATCTTTTTCCATGCAGAACATTATATTATTTGCCATGCTAATGATTTGCATGTTGGTAAGATTCCTACCCTTTATTTAGTCACATGGCCAGGTCTCTAGCAGCTCTTCAGGATGCATCACAAAAAGGGAGAAAGAGTCTTTTCCTTGATGCAGCCACCACCTAAAACAATGCTTGAAGGAGAATAGCTATTCAGTCAGCCCAAGCATCCATTCATATTGCTTAGGGCTTGTTGTTCTGCAGTCTCTCATCTCTCCATTAATTAATGGTGAAAATACATATAACTAGGAAAACAGCAAACGTAAGCAGGGAATTAATTTATTTTTCATAAATAGGGAATGCCTCATCAGTAGAAAAGCAAAAGCTTGAAGTGTCTCTTCATGTTCCAATTTTTGTTCTGAAGCTGCCTGTTTGGTTGCTTTCTCATCTCGTCTATTTAAACCAAACAACAATCAATTTATTATGACATTAAAAAAAATCTTGTGGCTAAGGGAGAAAGTACTTTTGAGAGAGATTCAAGTTCAGCAGCTGGAAATGAGGGGAAAAAATTGGGACTACACCAGTCTAATTGATTTTGTTATAGAACAAAATTAGCTGAAGCCAAAGAGCAGTAAAATGCACTCACCTTTATTGTAAGCATTTGAAGCTGTGCTAAATGAAAGGGGGGGAAAAATCTGCTCTTTGCTCATGACACAGGGCGTTTATTAGAAAATAAAAATAATTAGTTGAAGAAACAACAATTGAATCGTGCAAAGCGTTTTTGCCTGGATTCCAGGAATGGCAGTTTTAATGAGGCCCTGCACTTCACAAATGCTAAAGCAGTTCTTAAATGGGGTTTAATAGGATATTTTCACTTTCTTTCAGCTCTTTGTTCTCAAACACATAGGTACAGCAGTGTGCATACATTTAATTGAAGCAAGTTTTACGCAAATTCATCTTCTCTACCTGATGAATATGCTACTAAACATACAACTGCCTATCAGGTCCTCACACAGAAATCAGTGGCCTTCAAATCAAATCTTGTGCTCTGCATTACGGAAAAGGATTTTAATTAGCCAGGAGACACTGTTCCCGTTGCCTGTGAAATGCAACTGGAATCTTAATTTCTCAACCACACCTAAGAGTAATTAACTTCTGGGAAGCAGTGTTTAACAAGCAACTGTTGACTGGAGCTAGGAATACAACCTGCCACCGTACAGTAACTATCTGATAGGCTTGGGCTTCTGAAGATATCGGTTTGATTTCAAAGGCATGTCCCTTGAAAAGGAGGTGGCAAATACAACTATGCCAGTGTGTTGTCTCATTTGGGAATACACTTATATAATTAGGAATTGTTTGGAGTTCAAGATCTTCTCCGCTTTGCTTTTCTTGAGGGATAACATGGCAAACCTGAGGCACAGATGGGTGACCACCTCCAGAGGTATCAAAAATTGAAATATTACATTGGAAGAAGTACTGTCATAACCCTGCTAGTACCAGACTATCAGGTCCTAATGCTTCAGGCCTTCTCAACCTTATATAGGTAAGGAAAAATGCACAAATAATAACCTCTGTTACATTTTGATCTCTCTGTTACATTTGGATCTGCTTAGAAAGCATAAGGGAGGGATGTTCATGTAGGGTTTTCTTTTGTTTCTGCCTTTCTTTACAATTCTACTGGTTGGTTTCGTTCTTTCTGAAAGAAGACATGAGTATAAAATGACAGGAAAATAATTTTGTGGGCTACTATCTTGTCAACTGCTGGAACAGTTTGCCCTGAGGTGAAATCCAGGGGGATTTTCACACCATTTTAAAAGATTCTTTCAAGAAATGCATGTGGATATGCATGTATATTTGAAGCAGCTTGGGGGCTTTTTTGTGGAAAAATTTTAGATGTTTTACTTTTTCAGCACCATTATTGTCTTTTATTGTTTGGGGAATAGAAGGAATTATTCCTTCCAGCTGTCTTCTACTTTCTTGCTTTGATTATTGATATCTTTCTTGACCTGTTCCTAGGGTTGCTAGAATATTTCTGCTTGTCAGCACATCAGAATGCAGAGCCAGCGGAACAGGGAGTACACAATTTACAGTTTTAAAATTCCTCAATGTTAGAACTGCAGGTAAGGGCTGGAATCCTCTGTGGATCAAATAGAGAGGTCCAAAGAGTCTAGGAAGTTCCCAACCTTCCAGCAGTGAACTGCCAACCTTCTCTGTGGCTACCAACCCCACAGCTGATAAAGAGGCTTGGTGGCCTCTTCCAAACCACTTGAAGTATCATTTCAGTTTCCAGTTGAGCAATTGTCCACCCTGTAAGAAACAATTATCAGGTTGCACAGCAATTTAGAGAAGAGACTGAATGGGCATGGAGATGGGATGACTGAACAGAATGTAGCCTCCTTTAGCTCAGAGCTGAGTGCACTAAGGCAACCTGCTCTGCAATCTGAAGGATCTAGAAATTTTGAATGGAAGGAACTTTCAGACTGGTAATGGCAACGCAGCTAACATTTGGGAACTAGATTTTTGAACTGCCTGTTCTGAGGCTCCTGAGAATATTTTTAATTGCTTAGTATACAGTCTGCATCTCAAAATAATGGAGTTGACAATGCTAGAAAGTTTTAAATCTGCCTTAAACTAGGAATCAGTTTGCACTCACCTGAGAATATCTGGTAACCTCGTAACCCATATAATCCTCCTGGGTATCTCAGTAACACCTAACATAGCGGGGAGATGCTCTGAACTTTATGGACCTTGTAGTATTATAATTCTCACAGTGAAATCAACAACTGCAGAAGGCAAATCATCCGACCTTGGGGTGTCCGGCAGATAATCTATTTCAGGCCAAACAGAAGGAAAGATTTAATAATAAGTAAATAAAAATCAGCTTTCTGTCCCTTTAGTCTCCTTATTATCTTTGACTTTGCTTGATTGTACGAAACTGGTGTACATACATCTCAACCACAACTTGTTATGGAAAGCATTATGTAAGTGAAGTATCTGAATAATAGATGAAACAAGCATATAAACTTACAGCCAGAATGCTACATTCACTTAACTTCAGCTGTCAGGAAAACCTATATGAAAATTGTAAAGGTAGCTGTTTAGCCCCTAAAAGGGAACTGAGCCAAAAGTGAAAGTACATTCTCTTATTTTAGAGCGAATCTGTGAGACAGCTACAGTTGTTCATACTTCATTATACTGTCTAATGAAAAGACTTCTGGGTCCTGGCACAGACTTCTGTGTCACCAGTATCAATGATTCCATAGAAAAATAAAAATAACAAATATTTATCAATTGAATATCCAGCCAAAAAAGCATGTACACATGTTACAAGAGTAAATAAGCTTTGTTAGAATAGTGTTGATATTCTAAAGGAGAAGGAAGATCAAAAGCCTCATTTCCACTGAGGGGAAAAATAGTTGTATTTCTTATATTTATCTGATCTAAATCCAGATGAACTGAACAAATGTCAGTCAGAACAACATAAGTCTTGTCCACTTATTTGCCTAGAACCAGAGAAGGAGGAAAACACATAATTGGCTCCGTAACAGGATCGCACCATTAGATTGCCTATAGAAGTCATGAATGAAATCCGAATGCTCTGTTACTCAAAGCTAAATAAATATTTATAGTTCTGAAACCATCAGGTTAGGAGCTGAGACTTGACCTTAATGTATATCTAACATTGTCAAAAATACGTACAGTTTGAATGCATGCAGGTGTATTTTTAACATTAGGCAACTATTGGAAATCAGTATGGCAAATCACTGAGAAACCAACAAGATAAACAGCTACCAAAAACATGTTGCCCATTACAACATCAATATTCCAATGTAGTAACAAAATTTGGAATTAAGATTGTATTTGCTTTAATAGAAGACCTGGAGTATCAATGAGAAGACTATAATACCATGTTGTCTCTCTAGAGTAGTGCACATGGTATTCAGTACATGTAGGCAAAATAAAAGAAATGTTAGGTCCACCCAAATACTCTGAAATTATCGTATTTATCATATATACCATACTTATAAAAGAGAGGAACAAGGCTAAAGACTATTCCCTATGTAGGAAATAAATGAATAATTTAGTAATTATCCTTTGGAGGAGAAAGACATAATTTTATACATAAGGAGCTAAAGCTTTTATTTGTTGTCTCACTAAAACACTAAAATTTTGAGCACATAAAGCATATTCCACTTTCTATCTGCTAATGTATGAAGCTTTGTGATGAGCACACTATATATTTTTTATGATATGGAGTTAGGGTCCAGATGAAAACTTTGAGATTTACAATTTTATCCTGCGTTGACCTTTTGGCTTCACTCCTTAATTAAGCAAGGCATGGTAAAGAAAGAGATTATTATGAGGTGACTGGGTCCCCAGGGTGTTATGAGGTACCAGACACAGTTAAGCTATCTCAAGACAACCATGTTCTCCAGAGTTACTTTATTGCTATTATAAAAAATCTTTATTATGGGGAAAAATATGTATTTTTATGCTAGAAGAAGATTAAGATGACAGTTTAGGATGTTGAATGGTAGTTTCAGCTGAGCTTTGTGCCCACAGAGACTGTAAAACATCGAAGACTGGGCGGCCTTTGATTGGCTCCTTTGGATC
Source organism: Pampusana beccarii (assembly GCA_013399365.1). Lineage (NCBI taxonomy): Eukaryota > Metazoa > Chordata > Aves > Columbiformes > Columbidae > Pampusana > Pampusana beccarii. Next base: position 169,726 of record VWYH01011071.1, on the reverse strand, counting down.
CTAAAGGGGTAGATTAATCTTTGTAAAATTCATAGTTGGAACATTGTACCATTAACTGGCACTTTCCAGTTATCAAGATACTTTATGAAACTGAAAAAGTCCTATTACACTTGCTAAAAAGGCAACTTTGGGGGTGTGGCTCTCATGAAACCATTTCATCTCTGGAGTATTAGATACTTTCCACTATGTCCCATGCTTGATGAAGCCCCAAGATGTGGATCTTCATCTGATAACCTCTATCAATTTCTTCTCTGTTAATTACACCCTATCTAAGGACCCAATCATACAGCATGCTGATCTTCCTCAATTTTCTTTTTCAGCTGGAATTGAGAGCGTATTTAAGCCCTTGTGGGACCAGGTCATAGCTCCTCATTTTTTAAATCACACCTCTGTTTTTCAAGCATGATGTCTTCTTTTTAACCTCTCTGATAAATATGTGATGCACACACAGCAGTTGGTATCTTCTCAGCATTTGAGGGGAATGAATAGTCAATGCTTCTGTTAGTTTGAAGCCTTCTGCAGTATTCCTCACATTCAAACTTTTGTGTATCTACCCTCTGTACTGCTGCTAATGACCAGTGTGTATCACAAAATATGAATGTATTTACAAAGCTTAAAACGCAGTCCTACTTGAAGAACAGTTCCAGGAACACAATGATTACTCTAAGAGACTTAGGCTCATTAAGCGTTCCTTGTAGTAAAACAGTAGGAATGCCCCATGGACCAAAGAAAAATATAGAACAGATATATGTCTTTAACACTAGATATGGCCTACATGACAACACATGGATTCATGCCCACCACTATTCTGAGGCTGGTTTAGAGATATCTCATTTACAGTGGATAAATTCCCTCCTGTTAAATAAAGTCCTGGGTCATTGTTCATAAACCTGAACTGCATATAGCAATCTTGATACTCTGTTAAAATATCGTGGTGGAGTTCATAGTGCCTTATTAAACTCTGTACTTCAAAGATTAATAGTTAAAATGATAAAAAACTTTATGAAAACATCTAACAAGCTTCTTAAGCCAATGACAATTAGCCCTGCAAAGTACTCGAGGGCTGCCTGTCAAGAAGCTTGAACAAAAGTGATATGAGTTGGTCAAGAAGAATGCTGGTTGCCCTCATCCCCACACCCAGTAGGATAATGGATTAGCCCTCAGAAGCAGTGCTTGGCCATGCCCCAGAATAACAACTCTGCTTGCCAAGGTCAGGCATCCTAACAGAGAGGAAGGGTTCTGAGGAGGACCGAAACATATATAAACCAAAACCGTGAAAAAAAACTAGTGCACTAATTTTTCAGATGATCCAGGAAGCTGGTGGCATCTTCCAGGTGAGCCCAGGTGTTGGGAGAGGTCACAGTTTTGCGATAGGTGGCACTGCTCTCCTCCTCCAGCCACAACAGCCCCACTGCTCACCGGGAAGTGCCATCTTTGGGATGAGACATAAAACTGAGGCCTTGACCAGTTGCAGTTATTAAAGGTCCCATTGCACTTTCCACAAGATTAACTGTGTTAACCTCAGTGTCCTGGCTGATTGCATTCTGTCTTCCTAAATTCCCTCTGTAGTTTCAACTGGACAAGTTAATCTGCACCTCCTGTTTTAGACGGCCATGCAACTGTCGCTGTGCTCAGGCACACAGCCTCTGCCCTTCATCCCGGGGTGGATCTCCTCCAGTGATGGCCAGTACAGACAGACTGAACCGTGTATGGTCGCACTGGTGCCCCAAGGAGGGTGGAAGAGGATGGCACAGTTCCACCCTGCATTTTCGACCAAATGATGTGACATGGAGAACGGATGTACTCTTCAAAATGGACTGGTGGTTCCAACACCAGCAAACGGTAGTAGCCGTTATTAGGTGGGTTGTCCTGCTGAACCGTGTAACTAACTCCATCTGTCCAAGGCACAATGCCTTATGGACCTTCCCCTGGCACAAGTAGTTGTGGCTTCTCACCCCACAAAAGACCTCCTGCCTGGCCAAACTCAGTTCCAGGTTTTTAGCTCCGGACTGTAGAGGCAGAGCAAGAGCAGGTAGCGTTTTTGGTGTGATTCTAGACAGAATCCATTGGGACCTAATTCTAAAATTCCCTTCTCATGCAAGTGGCCCTTCCCAAGGCAGACACAAATGAAGCTCCACATGAACTAAGCGGTCCTTTTACAAGCAGAGGTTTGCAACAGAGTGACTCACTGTGTGAATCAGCATAGATCGTGCGTGGCTTCCACTTTTCTCACAGTTCAGAGTTTTGGTAGCTAAACTCAAGGTTGGGGAAATTACATTCTTTCTACCTTTAGTTCTTCCTGCTGTTTCAGTTGGATACTTCCTTTGTCACTTCATATCCCAAACTATTGTGTTTTATTGCTGGAAAATGTGTGTTTCATTTCAGCGATTGGGGATTACACACACATGCCATTGAGTGTAATGCAAGAACATTATGTCGATATAAGGTATGATTATTTTTCTGCTTATCTAGAGGAAATAAAAGTTATTATTAACATCCCAATAACTAGATGGGGAGTAATATTAATATTTGAACTCCATGAGAAGCCTGGAATATGGTATGGAAATAACATGTCTGGGTGATTGGGTATTTAAAATGAGCCAGGTGTCAAGACAGGAAACCTATAATTATCATGGAATAAAGGCAAGTTTCTGAAAAATAAAACACGTTTGGTTGTCTGGTTTCTACTACATGGCATTTCCACTGAAGACTGTAATTCCTTTTTCTATGTCCTGTTCCCCTTGTACAGAGTGTCCCCTTGGGAATCTGTGCCCAAGAGCCCTTTCTAGGATGGGACAGGATATTACAGCTTGGTTTGTGCACCAGCATCCTTAATATTTCCTTCCTTTCAGAAGCAAATAGAGCGTACCCTTATCTGAATGCTAATTTCCTGGTTAAAACCCTCCCTTGCTGACAAGGGACTGAAAGAGTTTTAAATCACAGATGTAGAGTATCAAATGCAATAATGCTCTTGCAATAGTGCATTGAAGCCTCAATTAATTAACCCTTGGGCTAAGTAGGCAGGTACATGGTGGTGGCCACAGGCGGTGGATGGATGAGATTTAAATGGGCATCTCATTTCCTCAGCACGGAACATGCCGTTTGGTTCAGAAAGGAGTCATTTTACACACTCGCCTCATTTACGCTCAGCTTTAATCCCTTTAATTCCACCTGAGATCCAAGCAAGAATGGGAAAAGAGAGTGAGGTGCAAAAGGCTACAAAGCTGGGCTTTGTTTACATATCTTTCCCCAGGGACACCCGACCAGCAGAGCCAGGGCTTCTGGCCTTTTCATCGGGCTGCAGGGAACCAAAGCAGTTGTCATACGGAAATGGTTAAACAGAGATTATGGGGAGCTCTTCACTGCAATCCACCCCGTTTAGAGCCTGAAAAGTAAGGAGCAGGGAGAGGAGGCTGAGAAAAGGGGCTGCAGCTTACCTCAGCGGCTGTCGGGATGCAGCAGGGACTCAGTGGCAGAGGGTCAATTTGCAGAGGCCACGGTGGTGTGGGCCTCCCATGACACCACGATGACAGCTGCCGCTTCCCCTTCAATGTCCCATATGGGTGCATGTTCACGTATGATGTAAATCGTGTTCTGAGGGTGATGCAAATCTCTGCCATCCCTCTGGCTGGCTTTTACGTATGTAACGTGAAAGCTTCCCTACCGAGAAAGGGAATGTGATTCTGCCGTGTATCAAGGATAACAGACTAATGCTGTAAAAATAAAAAGATACCCCCAATGACTTCTCTGAATCATTTAAAGGCTTTTGATCAGGCTGTGCTTTGTTTCTCTTTTGTGCTTGTTTTCTGTGGCACTCCTCATACAGGGATCTGCTGGCAGGAGCCTGTGCCAAAATTTTAAGCAAATGTTGCAGAATATTTATGGATAATGAATTTTGAATTTATTATAGTTATTGCACAGGAAATCTGATATCTCAGCACTGTGATCCTTCAATCAAGGATATGCAGACAAACGCGTGACCTATGCAATCAATTAACCCAGGCAGAATTTAAAATATTGGATACTTGCAACCAACTTCACCTGAACAAGACTGGGAATTGTTCATAGAAATTATTCAGTGAATGGTTGAGAATAATGAACTTACTTAAAAAAAAAAAATAAAATAAAATCAGAGTGTCTTCCTTACCAGCCACTGAGAATAAAAAAGCAAAATCTGTCATTTTATTCCCTACAGTTATGCAACTGTCTCTGTTGAAACAGCTGTATACAAGGTAGTGCTACTTATCTGAAGGTAGATAAATAAGAGAGAAGGTCCTGTTTTTAAGGAGATTCAAGCTGCAGTGCGCTAGTATGAAATGCTCAGCGTCAGTGTGTGTTTGATCCCACCATGTGTAGCAGTGCTGCAAGGATAAAGCTGGACTGTTCCTGATGGGACTGCATGGACGGTACGTGCGTATTTCTCTGCACCTCATGCTGTGCCAGCCCCATTTGTGCACATCCGGAGGCTGCTGCGCATAAACCCACCCAGCAGCAGGTCCAAAATGGGAAGATCCCCACACCCCCATTTTCCCCTCCACCCGCGCTGCTGGCAGCTGAGGCTGGACACATTCATTGCACCTGTGGGTCACTGCCGTTTTGTGCAACGTGTGGTGAGACTTCACTGGGGCCAGTGCCATGGGATGCTGCGCTGCCAGGGGAGATTACAGGGACCTCTGTGCCCCCCCTGTCCCACCTGCCAGCCCCACCGGGCTGCGGGACTCTCCATCTCATTTACCTCCACACGATTTACCATCTGTGAGCTCGTCTTTAACCTAATAAAAATCATCTCGCTTTTGACTAACAAGAAAAGGAAACAGTGCTCATTGTGGGGTTTGGGGAAAATGGCCTCGCTAATCTGCAGGATGAGAATGGAGTGATTTATAGGCGGATTTAACTGTGGGCCATGATTAGGGGGCTGGTAGTAAGTGCATTAGATGTCTAAGTGTGGCAATAGAGTAAATAGGCGTTTTATTTATCGCAGTGCCAGGGGCCTCTTAGCGGAAGAGCGCTTCTCCAAATTGAAATATAGCAGAGTTTACACTCCTGATTAGGGCTTCAAGCGCAGAGCCCAAGGCTATCAGCGAGCAGAAACAACGCTCGCTGACACCTAATTGTCACTGGATTAATGTGCAAACAGGGACAGCAAACAGCAACAACAAATAACCCGGTGTCAGAACTGCTGGTGGCAGTGTCCACTAAGTGACTGGGGGCCAAATTGAAGTTTATATCTCAGAATCCACTGAGATCAATGCATCAGCCAGGTAGACAGGGCTGGAAATATTTCACTGTTGTATGTGTTGTATGTATTTACATGCAGTACAGGTGGGGAGCTAGCTGTAAAAAAGAAAAAAAAAAAGGTGGGTTTTCATGTTGGGTGTGAACCATGTATGTAGCGTGTGCTGTATTGCCAGGTACTGACAGAAGCTCCCACTCCAGAAATCCATGTCCCCTTTCAAATGCCCCCAGACTCCCAAAATTTAATTCCTTATGAAGATGTCCAGTATGGGTGCGTGACTGTGTCTGTAACATAAGAGGCAAGGCTTATAAGGAAAGGTAGTATGTTTTGTTAGACCAGCTGATACTATGTGAGGAAAGAAGGACAAGCATCTGAGCCCAAAAACCCTTGTATAGCAAAATATGTAGTCTATTTGTGAGAATTCATATGCCTCAGAACAAGAAACTGTTTCATTCTTTGAATTATTAAAGGAGGTTTGTATCCCCATTATTATATTGGGTTCACAAATATGGCTGTTGTTAGCATGTACATCATGTAAAGACATACCATATGTCTGTAAACTAAGTACAGGTGATATTGTTCAATTTATTTCCTCTATGCTTCATAGCCATTCAGGTAATTTACGTGAATAAGGTCTTTTGCTCGATGATCTTGTGACTTTCACTGGCATCTCCATATAAAATTTTATAACCCTGTTTGTGAATCAAATCATTCCCACAACAACTGATTCAATCTGGGTCACCACCTGTCCAGCTTTGGACTGGAGGAAGCAGTTTGGGCATCTGAGCTCTGGTTTTCTCACTTCTGAATCTGGTTGGCATGTTTGTTCCAAGGTACTTCTACACAAGATCTCTCTATCGCTGGTAAATTCTTTGGAACTAAGACAGACCAAAAAAACCCCATGGTGTTCATTTACAATAGCCACTTGCTTTTAAACTGGGAAATTAGCACCATTTCCTTGGAACTAACAAAAGCAATTAAAAATTAGCCTCAAAACAAATGCAAGAGTAGGTTAGCAGCTATGNCCATAATTAGCTATTGAAGGAGGAAAAGTCACAAATATATGATTTATATCTCTAAATGTATTTCTAAAGTTCTTAAGTTTTATTGACCATGAAAGTTGGTCTTTCCCTGTGTTAAGAACTGAAGAAGCTATAGAGCCAGCTAGTAGCTCAATGGTGCAAAGTCTTATGATTTAAACTTGACATTTGCAGGTTTTTTTGCTGTAAAATATTACTTTCTTTATTTCAAGACTTTAGTGTAAAACCTCGTAATTTCCTTTAAGCTCCATTTGATTGTCAATTGCACAACTCTCTCCAAAGCTTAAAGCTTATGATTTTCATACACATATGATTTATTTCTTTTGTACCACAATATAATGTACTTTGGTGCAAGTTCTCCTTATTTCTCCTGCATTATGATCTTTCCTGCCTTGTAGCTAGGATTTTTTTCTGTCTGTGACAGTACTTGGCTATGTGAGCTTTGAACTTTCTGTAGATTCATTTAGAAATGTTTCAAATATCCATCTCTAGGATTGAACCAGCTACAATATCTGACCTGCTCTGCTTAATGATTTCCAGGAAGTCGTGCTCTTACTATTGGCATATTTGGAGAAGGAAAAGGATCAGTTTTCAATATTGAAACCAGTCCAATAGCTATTTATGCACAGTTTATTTCAGAGATTCAAAGCTGCACAAGGGTAGGGATAAAAGGTTTATACTGCAAAATTGCAAACATTGCTGGTTTTCTCTTAGTTCATTTAGAGTCAGAAAATCATAAAACTGGTTTTGCAACAGGGAAGTCCCAAGTTCATTTTACTAACAATATGCCTGATGAATCCAATGTATTTTTAATCCAAGTGTAAAACTCTAAGGACATCAAAGGTGCTGACTAGAGCATGAAAATCTAAATTAATGCTCTGCCGGAATGACAGTACTTAAACAACCAAAATATCACCCACAGGCATTAGGCTTTCTGAGAAGTTCATAATCTATATATTGTTATTGTAAAGATTGTGATTTCATGCAGAAAATAATTCACAAATCATAATTAACATCGCTCCCAATAGATGACCAAATACTTTAAATATACATTTTACATTTTGCTGTTTCAAAAAGCTATACAAGCCTGTAATATATAATTACTAAAGATATATATCACAAAATAGCCATACTGTTCAATATGTCAGCAAAGACTCATAAATCAAGGGATAGTTTTTTCTTAAGTGTATGTGATGTTGGTATTTTACATTTTAATTATATAAAATCTGCCAGTTGACATCCTTTAGTCATATAGACCCACGTATGTCTGTTTGTAGCCAATAGACTATTTGTAACAGCTTAGAGCTGGAAGACACTCGTTTATACAGACTGTTGCAAAATGGAGCCTGTTTCCTTACTTGGGCAAAATGCCCACTGGAGAGAACAGGAATTTTGCCTGAACAAGGACTGCGCAATTAGCAGTGGAGCATGCCAGGCAGAGTGTTTTGCACCAACGAGCTCTGAATAGTGCTGCCCAGAAGAAAATGTCCATGTTTCCTCCACAAACCTAAACAGGATATTAGGTGAGAGAATTTAGAGCCTTTGTTGTGTAAAGAGAGGGGGGGAAAAAGAAAAGAAAAGAAAAAAAAAAAGGTAGATTTGCAGTGGTAACAAGCTAAATCCAGCAGCGAAGGACCTTGCTGTGCCGTCCTGTGTGCTGGTGAAGCCCGCTGCCAGGCTCCGCACAGGCGCCGGGCTCCCAGCCAGCACAACCAACTGCAGGACTGGGGCCTGAATCTATTCCTCACTAGCAGAGCTGACTGCAGAATTAAAGCTTTCAGCCACAATTTTCAAGTTGATAACACATGGACGCAGCAATCCCACCCACGTGACAGCTATTGCAGCATTCGAGCACTAGATTGTAGGCTCCTCTGAGCAAAGACTTTTTGTTTTGTTTATTTATAAATTATCCAAGTGCATCTATGATGCTGTATGGATGATAATAATAAAGAGATGCTCATGGCTGCCAATACAGATTCAGCAAGGAAAACACTGGGAAGTTTCGGGAGGAATGAGAAGAAAGTGAGAGGACGATAAATTGCATTTAGTTCACTGAACTGTAGAGGAAGGAAAAACAATAAAACCCTGGCTTTGACAAACCCTTACTGAGACACTGATTGCTCTGTAACAGACATAGTTGTGCCATGCTAACATTTGCTCATTAACCAGTCATGAATTTGTGTCACACATCAAATACTAGTAATGAAACAAAATGAAAATAATGGTTTGCCTTTTAACCAAAACATATGAGGGGTGTTAACATGCCTACACAAACATTTTAAACATCATATTAAAATACGTGTTTGGACAAATATGAATTAAGACTTGGTTTAAATTATGACAGTTTTCAAGAAAATCTCATTTTAACAAAAACGGGGACTGTTGTGTAAAAAGCACAAGAAAAAGAACAGCCTTTTTTGTACTGTAGGGCTGCCAGATTACTCTGCCAAAACTCACATTATGGAAAGGTGGGCTGAAGCAGGAACACAGACTTGACCCTGTTGGATGTTTGTACGCAACAAAGCACCATGGCATAAATCAGCGTCTCAGCATGGAAGACCTAAATTGCAGAGTTTCATTTCAGGGAATCAGCTTTTTTATTAATCTTTGGTTTTCCGACCACTCTGTTTGCTGAGCACTGGCCTGTTAATTTTAAGTTCTCTTTATCAACAAAAGCAATGCTGCTGCAGCTAGAAGGGTTAATAATGTGAGTTAACAAAGCAGAACTTACCAGTGAGGTTGAATATCCGTTAAATAAATGTGAGGAATCTACTGATGCAGTTGCTGCATCCTATAAAGTGCCCTGACATTTTGGGGAGCTTCAACATGACGGGATGAGCCAATCAACGAGCCAATCCACAGCTACCAGCAAGGGGAGGTCCTGCTCCTGCTCTCTTTCCCTTTCTCCTCTCCCTCTGCTCCCAGCCAGGCACTTCTGCTGCTTGCCATGCACACTAACCCTCCCCAGGCTCCTCTGAGAGCTGATTCATTTTGCCAACCTGGCAGAAAACTAATGCAGCCTTTAAAAGGGGGTGATTTTCTGCTGGGTGAGTGAGCTAAAAGAAAAGGAGGGAGGTTCTGATGAGAAAAGGAGATGGTGCAAGGCAGGTGGTGAGACCATGTGGCCAAGAGCAAGAGGGAGAGGGAGAGGAAAAGAAAAAAAGGACTAGCAGGGAGAGGAATCAAGATCTGCCTCTTTGGGAGTCAACAGGCCATGAGATAGATGAAGCTACTCATACAACTGCAGCTCTGGATTGTGATCTTTGTTGTATGAAGTGTCTGGTGACAACACCAACCTGAAGCCCTCCTGCCCCATGACAACCAACGTAAACGCGAAGTTACCACTGATACTATCAGCATTCACACTGAGTAGTTTTCGAATTGGAGGCAATAGGGCACAACAAATCCAGTAAAAGCATTGGATTAAAGACAAGTGGCATCTTGGTAAACTGTGCCTCATGTAGCAGAATAATAATTTAATTGAATTTCATATTGACAAGTGAAAATAATTCCAGGTGTAGAAACCACCCAGCTCTTCGGTATTGCCAACCACAGTGGGGCTGTTTTGACTGGTGGGGAGCTAGTTTGGGTCCTCTGAGAACCCTCAGTTCAGAGAACAGGTTATTCCATTGAAACAGGTATACAGAGCCTTTCATCTTAAACTATCCCATGTCAGGTCTCAAACAATTCACCTATGTGTTACCTTCTGGGTAGGAGTGCAGAAGCTACCTGGGAAGATCACGTCCCACTGCTGAGTGGCTGAAGAAATTCTGATGAGGGCAAACTCTAGCTCTACTCTGAATCCACGGGAGATCTCTCCTGTCTGCTTATATCTATGTGCATCACCAAATCCCTGGGTACCTTTACAGCAAAGCAGAGACTCCTAATAATAACAAAAACATCCAGTGGTCTAACTGCTAGCCTCATAGTCCTAATGATCTTGGATTTGCTTTTTAGCATTAGAAATGCTTCTTTTAGTTCCAGGAAAACTGAGGCTATATGCAGAAGAAAAATGACCATTCTAGTGTATTCTGAGTTTGGAAGAGGTTGCTTGTTTATTTTTAACTGTATTTTTTCACTGCCTTAGAAAAAAAATCCATCTAGAACATAACAAGCTATTAGTATAATATCTGTAAAGGCAAAAATACAAGCTTCGCAGTGGCAACAGTGGTTAGGAAGGTCATGTTCCACATAAAATAACCATGTAAAGATGTAAATACAACGACTGATAGAACACATACAAAAATATGCAGCAAACACTTGTGGGAAACACCCCAGATTTTGTGTATGCACAGAGACAGCAAGGTAAAAGTAAAAAAGACTGTGGATAGCAGTGATTAAGTGCTCTGGGCCAACATGCTTTGTGCAACCCATATTTTGAATGCTCTTAATCCAGACAGGGGTCTTGTTTGGAGGTTCCAGCGTAGAGAAGGCTGCTCAAATCAAGGTGGAACATTGCACTCTGGGATTTCTAGTCTCTGGGACCCTTCATATTAGCAGGAGAGAAACTGTGATCATCTACATTTTACACTGACCAAATGTAGCACTCCTAAAGGGAATGAGGAAGTCCCAGTGAGACACCTCCGAAAAGTTCCTACCATAGGGAAGATGGACATCTTGGAAAAATTAAATTAATCCCATAATAGTATATAAATCTGTACAACACAGCCTTTTAAAATATTCCTAACTCTCAAAAGACTTAATCAATGTTACACAAATTACAGAATCATTTACGAGTGTTGGTATGAAGAAAAAGCCCATGCTTCTGTCCCTGTGGAACGTTAACAATATCAAGACAAGCTGCCTATCCAAAATACCAGTGAAATTACATATCTTCTGCCAAGACTGATGAAATTATGATGGCTACATGTCAGTTTTTTTCCTGTTTAAAGGGAAATCTATGGTCAAGTATGCCTTGAAGTTCTTCAGGTTCATTAACAAGGTCAAAATCAATGTTATTTTACTGTTTGGAATCATTTTTGGCGGAACAATGAAAAGAAACCATAGTAGAAGTAGTCTTAATATAATCATTTTCTTTTCATTGTTCTTTATGGGAAAATAATTTGGCCCGAAATTTAGTGGTCCCATCAGGGAGGTGATATCTTTAAAAAGGTGGTCTGAAGGACAGGTTTTACTGTACTTTAATAGGCTTATAGATTAATATAAATCTTAATATTCATAATCTGTACTATTCCTTTTCTCAATATCTCGTCCATCTATACATCTATTTGTAATGTGTGTTTCAAACACAAGTTAAACTTGATTTTATTGAAAGTACTGATAGTGCTATAGGGATAATAATTTCTAAAAAAGTCAGAAGGTCAACTGTATGGTTAGCTTTCTCTTGAAAACAGTTTTATTTAAAAATCTAATACTGGTGCCCTGTGACTGAATTTTCCCTTAATATTTTGAAATATGTGATTGCCTAATAATAAAATTTATCAATTAAACAAAGGATATTATTGCAATGAATTGCACAATTATCAGCCCAATTTGTATTCCTGTGCAAGGGTAAAAACCTGGAGCAATTCCATGTAATTCAGTTAAAAACCACCAGTGCTATTCTGGGTTTACAAAATTAATCAAATCATTTCAATTTTCAGGCTAGAAATGCAACATTTTAAGCTTCCCATTACACAAAATCATGTAAGTAGTCTGTAAGCCCACTTTTCATAGCATGCTTTTTCAGATGTCAAGATGCTAGAAGGCATACCACGAAGACATCTAAGAACTTGAAATATTTGTCCCCAAGGACACCTATAATATTTCTTCTAGGTGCAGTGCCTTTAAATGGGAGCAGTTGTTGTCATTTGTTGTTGTTGTCATTAGTTTTTATGTAAGCTGTACATAGGAAAATTTACAAGTGTCTGCTAATGCCTCTTTGTATTAACAGAGCACAGCTATAAGCAGATGCTGCTAGTGTGAAGTGATGAGCATTACTTTATAATACCCAGCCATTATCTACTAACTGAAAAATTAGTTGAACTTTGGTAAATTACATGCACAGGCCAGTACTTATCTACTTTCTGCTGATTAGGGCATGAAATATTTGCATGATTTGAATTGCTTTTACAAAAATCAGGACAGAGCATGTCAAATATCCACAGTACATGAAAAAGCAATGCCTGCTACTTGGAAGACACTGGACCAAATCCTGTTCGTGTTTAATGCACACTGTGGTATCGGGCAGGATTATCGTGCAGGTAGAGCCCAGTTCAGAATGTGCCCACAAAGGCTGCCTATATTTTTTCCTGTCACCTCTTAGCTGTGCAGCAGCAAGTGATTAATATATTACTTACTGGCTACTATAGAGCTGTTGTTCTGTTTTGACTCTCTTTTAATAAGAGCTGAGCAGCAAACCACTGCGCACTTTCTAACAAGGATACCGAATTGGATCTTGTAACTAATTGGCAAGATAGCCCAGATTTTGTCTGCCAGCTATTAGATGGCTGATCTTGGACTGGATCATCCTGGAAAAAAAAAAAAAAAAAAAAAAAAAAGACAAAAAAAAAAAAAAGCTGGTGAGATGTGTCTGAACACTGAGAAGCATTAGCAGAACTTCGCAGTCAAGCTGACCATCTGGAATAATGGACAGCGCTGGCTGTCTTCCATTAGAGGGAATCATTCAAAGTCATAACGGGGAGCATTCACTAGGGAAAGGGATAGAGAGAAAGCTAGTCATTCTTTTATATTTGTATTAGTGAAGATTTATTAAAACACTTGTCTTATTCCTACGAATAGTGGCGGTTATTAATATCTTTCACTACCTTTGATGAAGATACTGCTTGCCATATTTCAAAACCGTTTACAATATTATGCCAAGTGCAACCTCATTATTGTGGGATTTCAAAGTTGGGGAAAAAAAGATGATAATATCATTGGGCTTTCTGTGGTACTCAGACGGAACTGGAGGTTTAGCTAGATTTTAATAATAAACTGAAGAAAATCTCATTCATCCTTTAGTTGTGTGACCTTATATGTGTAATAGCATAATTTTATGCATAATTACTTGTCCTTTTTGATTACAAGAGTTTATTAATGCATCCACACTTCATGTGAGGGCTAAAAAGAATTCTGTTATTTGTTTTTCTATGATAGTAGCTTGCACAGTGAATTACAACACAATTCAGCTAGCAACATCCCCAGATAAAATATGGTCTTACTCTGAATCTTTACAGTGATGTCAAAATACTGCCATTTCATTTTGATATTTCAGGAGAAGAATAAGCAGCACACGTGTTTATGACAGAATTGCTTTATTAGCTTGACAATGTTTCCTTATGAGTGCATTTCCTTTGTTTTCAGTAATCAAAAAACAAAACCAACAAAAAACAGAAACAAAGACAGAAACAAACAAAACCCAGTGATAAATAAGAAGGGGAGAAAGAGGCATTGAAAAAGCTCATAGGCTTGTGACTCAATTTTTGGTATTTGTTAAACATTTGCCCAAATCTTGAGTGCATCTTGTGTCCTAAAATACATCCAGAGGAACAAAGGATTAAAATTATGTTCTAAATAACAATTTTTAAAAGCCAAAGTTTGTAACTCACGAGTACTGGTGACAAATATTACTGAAATGTTACTTGACAAGCATAAGAGAACAAAATTAAGGATGAATAAAACACTTTATAATAGCTTTTATCCTGAACAATTCCTTTTCCATGCATAATGAACATCACGATACACACATCCAAACCATACAAGCGCCAGGCCAAGTTCTGCCATTGTATACATCTCACAGTCCCAGAGGAGTTAATGAAGTTGCAAGGCTGCGCAGAACTTGGTTCTTCATGTCTCTAACATCATCTGATAAATTTTAATATTTACCCATATATACTAAGTAGGAATCTCTAGTCAGTTATTTGGATCATGCTCTGAAAAAAGCAGAATTTTTCCAGGATTACTGATTTTAAAATGTTGGTAAGTGGGAGAAAACTGTCATATCTGTCTTTCCTGTTCCAAAGCCAAAGCTGGCATTTGTTATTAGTAGTATCTGAGGCAAACTTCAGCTCCATGGTACAGGATGGTAAGCTTCCCAAAGTCCAGCTGATTATTTCTGTATGCATGCTTGTTGTTCCACCCATCCAAGCTGTTGCATAATCAGACATATTTGATGGGAAAGGGGCTAGTTTACTGAGCTTCACAGAAAATATTTGCTCTTTGCTGGCACTTTCTGGACCCACGTGTGTACAGCAGTGGAACCTGGAGTTTTTGTTAAGTTTTACAGCAGTCTCTTCTCAGTCGTTGGAGCCTTCCTCATCTTTGTAAGTTCTGAATGTACCGTTAGCTGCTTCAATGATACTCATTTTAAAAGGTTAACAAACGAGAAGCTAAACCAACCATACAAATAACAGCCAAAAGAACAGTTTCCAAAATGTGTTGCTGTAGTGCCATTTTCAATTTAATATTCAGACAGAGTAAAGCTAAAGGCCACCAAACCAGGTGGATGAAATAGTTCTGCATTTTATGACTCATTCTTAAATGAAATCTCTTAAATATTGCTAATGAAACCAGTTATCATATACAGACCTGTAATGCGCCCTTTCTAAGCTGGTTCAGTTACATTTCCCTGTCTAGCAATTTACCCCAGGCCCCTATTAAATGAATTATCACGGCTCCTAAATCATCTCTGCGGGGGTTTCCACTAATCCCATCAAGACACTTACACTCCCTTTCTTCCCTCCTAGTGACATAATGAATTATTATTTCATGGGGAGCTGTTAAAGAGGCCCCTTTGGAAGAGTTTAATGTGCAGCGCTGGGGAGGGGAGGGGGCTGCCTGCCGAGGAGACTGTGGTAGGTACCACAGCCCCGAGCTGCCCGGCAGGGAGACAAAGGCACCAGCGCTTCGAGCTCCCCGCTCCTCCTCCGGGGCTGGCCCCGACGGTCCCTCCGGCCCCGGGGATGACAGGCGGGCTCGCTCTCCCCTCCCCACTGTCCTCTGCCCTCTGCTTACCCTCATCCTCGTGAAAAGCAAAGGGAGAGGGAATACAAATGTTTTCCTTAACCGGAGGAAGCATCCCGCTCACAAACCACTTGCGGAATCCATTAGGCTAATTTATTAAACACGATTTGCCTTGTGTGGCTGAACTGAGTAATGATAAAAAACATAAATAAGGAGAAAGCAGCAGCACTGAGCTGTGGGCTCTGTGGCCCCTTGCCCCGTTACAATACCCCTGACTTGCAGGAGCCATGCCCATTTACCCTTCCCTTCAGCCTTCCTGGAACCAACAGAGAGGGGTACTGGGTCCAGTCTGGGGAGAGGGCACATGATTGAATCAAGTTCATTCCCTCCCTTCTGGATGTATCCAGCTCTAGGGGTGATAATCAATAACAATAAAAGGAGAAGGAGAGCATTAAGCAGTAGCAGAGTATTTTGCCAAGAAAAGGACTTCGGATAGAAACAGACATTTCCCTCTGGTAGGATAACTTTCAGGCCTCTTTATTCTTTAACTAGACTGCTGTAGACATCCTGACCAATGCTTTGGTTGACAGTGCAAGGTCGGTTGCTGAGTTCGAAAACGCACCCAGGGCCAGACTTTCATTCCATGGAAATCCTCACAGGTCCCATGACATCAGCAGAGAACAACATGTGCAGATGACCTGGGAGCTAATCTTGAGATTGATGGCAGGAGGACAACATTCACAGGGCTGGAAATCAGGTTTACAGAAAATTCAAAAGGGCTACAGGGAGAAGAGCCCTAAAACAAGTCATGATATGCAGGTCAGGCTCATTTTGCCTTGCCTGTTCGTTAACCTTATGTGTAAGATGCAGCAACAGAGTGACCACCTGTGGTGTGTTTGCCTGAAGAGTGGGAGTGGAGCACTCCCAGAGATATCTCAGTTCCCATTTACTTGTGTAGTCTGGTGGAGAGTATTAGATCATAGTCATGTGAAAGCAACTTTGTAGGACTTGTCATTTTGCAAAAATTGTTCTGAGCGGTTATAATTGGTTTGGTCAAGGATTGTAAACTTTTCAGATTAGGGGTGTTTTCAGTTTATACACTGAACTACATTAGCTGATGTAAAATACATGAGAAGAACTCTATGAAAGATCTGTCTGGTGTAGTTTAGTCTCTAACAGTGGCCAGATGCACCTGCTCATGAACAGTTTAAAGGCAAGTATTGTGATCCCTCTTTCTTGGCAAACTGCTGTTTAGGGACTTTGAGCTATGTTGGAAGCATGTATTTATTCACCTTTGGTAGCTCTACCTGTCATGAATGTGTCTAATCCCCTTTTAAACACGTGTGTACTTGGGCATTCCCCAACATCTTGTTTGCAGGCTATGTTCATCATCCACGAAAACATACCTTGTTTTAAACCTGCCGCCTGATCTTCTGTAATAGTTGCCTGACCCTGGTTGTGATTCTGTTTTCATCAGTTCATCAGCTCCTGATTTTATCTGTCTCCACCATCTCACCTTTCAATTGTCTCTCTTCCAAGCTGAAATCTCTTTGGAAGCCATTCCATGCCTATGACTTGCCCTCAGTGGTACTTGGGGTTCTTCAAAACACTTACTCGAAGTGGAAATATAGAAATTACAACAGTCAGTATAAAGACTGAAGTGAGCCATGGTCCTTTGATAAGCTCCAAATACTAAGCACAAATAGATGAGTCTAATATAATTAAGCATATGCATGGGTGCTGTAAGTTTGCGTTTGTGCAAAATAGAAGTTCTGGTTTTGATTAATAAAATCTCCGAGAAGAAGGAAGAGGTAGAGATGCTACTTTTACTCTGTAGACTAATCTCGGCTTCTCGCTGACTTCTTAATTCCAAACTTACTGCAGAGCTGCCTAACCCTGAAAGAAAACATCCTCTTCCCTTGCAAAGCTTAGAAATGAAGAATGGTTTTGTGCAGTATGTAGAGGAAATAATTAGGGGTCTCACTAGCTCAAGCTGTGGTGAGAGACACAGAGAGGGAAGAACAGTGTTTTCTCTGTAATCTTTAGTTGAATAACTATAAATACTCCTTTAAATTATGATCCTCTGTCAGGTAAAACCAGAGGTGCATGAAAAGTTAAATTTTAAATTTATTATCCATTTCTGTTTGCAAGGATTTTCATTTCCTTAGATGATTTGAATCTCCATTCTAGAGAATAATAACAATGTCAAAATAAAATTCAACTGTAACCCAAGAGATTTTGCCAAATTTTAGACTGACAAATCACCTCTCAGCCTTGAAACATTTAGCTTGATTTTGACCAAAACTTCATGGTCTGACTTTTCTATTCAAAACCACTGTTTTGGTTCAAGTTAAATGATTATGACATCCATACATTTGGTCTGAGTTTTGAATTCGTGGCAAAGTTCTCGAAGTAGTCGGATTTAATGTGATTTCACCTTAAATCGTGAAAGATTTGCATCTGTCAGGCCAAATGCATTCTGCTATACACATGATTTGAAAATTGACAACTAAGCTGCTGCAGAGATAGTTGTAGTTGGCAGAAGTTTGATGAAACAATGGCCCCACTTTAAAAAAAATATGGGACTAGCAAAATGAATATACTTGTAGGTATGCTACTCAAATTGCAAATCATTCAAGTTTGGGGTCTGTTTGGTATTTTTAAATTAATAAATCAATTAACCATTGGCAACTGATTATCCTAATTGACTTTTCTGAGAGGAGTGCATTTAAGGCACTTGCATTTTGGAATGGATGACATGCATATTTGTGAACACCCTCATTTTCGTGCTGCCATGTCTGTATCAGCAGGAACAACTTAAAATCTAAAGTAGCACTAGTGCCACTAGTAAGTGTGAAAGACCAATTAGTTACTAAACATTTAGAAGCTTGCAAATGTGGCTAGAAGCATAACCAGAAAGTGATGAGCTTCCTTTGATAATTTGAACAGTTCATTATAACTATAATTTTCAAACCAATAGAGAAAAAATATGCATCTTACTTTTCATTATCTGTAGCCATTTCTTTGTCTTCAGTCTGGAATAATAGGTATGACTTTATTACCATCATTGTTATTGTTATTAAATTCAGTTATTCCAAATAGAGAAATTGCCTGGTTAATGATGAAGAACATGGCTTTGCTTAGGCTAGAACAAAAATTTTACTTTTATCATCTCAGCTCAGCTGGGAACCAGATTCTCTTTTATTTTGGAAGCACAGTTGCAGTCTCTAGATGGGTAGGACTCCAAAAAGCAAAATCTCTGATAATGGTTTGCCTTTCTGACACATATTTTCAGTTCTAATTAGGTGTGGCACTATGATACAAAGTATGTAGAAGTATAAATATTTTGCTTGTTTTCTCTGTGAATTGCCCGGAATTTTCACTGTGAATTGCCCAGAACCTCTGTCTCATGCTGACTCAACAGCATAAACTGTGTAACCACCATTCTATAGAATAAATTAGTGCCTAGGTAAGCCGCATATTAAACTTTGCGCTTCTTTCTCGCATGTGAGATGTAAAGTATCTGATGCAGAGAAGAAAATTCATAGATCAAAGTTCTGCCACATACATGAAAGGAGAAGCAGGCCTGGTAGCAGCAAAACCTTGGACATTTCCATGTCCCGATGATTTATTACTAGAGCAAGTGGAAACATAGCAGACCACAATATCATTTATCATTTAATTACAGATCTCACTGAAACACCTAGTCCTGACCATACAAACAGTGTGAGACCCTCCCTGTGTATTCCTTCCTAAAGAAATGTTGTATGATACTACCATTTGGGAGAATTTAATTGACAGCTTTCCTAAGAATCTGTTCAATCAACATTAACATTAGACTTCTAGCATGATCAAACTTTTTGTGCTTCCTTTTCAAAATTGTAAGTCACTTCCCTTTTATTACTGTAACTCTACAGGTGGAGTTAGATGTCAGAGCTCATCAGAATTCCTATTTTCCTTGCATCTTGGACAATCAAACAAAAGAGATGTTTGGGACTCCCATTTGGAATTTTTTTTAGTAGGTTATTTCCTTTTGATATACACCAAAAACATATATACAGATATTCATCAGTCCCACTGGAGTTACAAGACACTAGCAGAGAAAAAAACAGCCCATAAGCTGTGTACAACATTTATGTTTTATTGTCATACAATCTCTAATTATCTGTGGATCTCAAAATGTCATGAAAAATATTGATTGATTAAGACACACAAGGCCCCTGAGAGATAAGTGAGTAGGAAGCCTTTGTTCAGAGTTGGAAATGGAAGTGTGGTGGCTTATTCAAGGTCACATACAGAGTTCATGGAAAAGCTGAGAAATTGGGAATTGTGACTCCTGACAAACACCCTGCTCAACCCAAAACCTTCCCCTGGAAAATATTTTTCAAGACTGGCGACGACTGAAGGAATCCACTGTGTATAGTAAGGGGTAGAATATTCTGGGGGGTAAAGGTTAAATGACTTACTAGCTGAAAGCTCTTTCAGCTGGCATTAAATTGCAAAAGGTTGAATCTGAAAATCAAATCAAGCTAGGTATAGTTTGCTTTCTCATAGAGGAATAATCTGGAATCTTCCTTAGACACTTCTTATTGGTGTTCAGGTTTATTGCTGTTAATATTTTTCCAGTTAAACTAACTAGTAATTTGAAAGATTTTGATCGTCATATTGGATTTTTTTCCACTAGAGATAAGCTGTGATTTAATATTTATGTATTTTAAACATGGTTTCCCATCAGCCTTTGCCTCCCTGTCTCCAATGAGAATTACTGCTCCTTAAACTAAAAATTAGTTTTGCATTATTTGTGAGTTACACTCTCTAATACTCCCAGGAAACCTAAATTAGGTTTGTATCTTAAAGAGCTTACTTACTGGGAGAAATTCAGTAGAATTTCTGGCTGAATAAATGGCACAGAATTGGGAATTTAATGTTTGTATTGTCCTCATAATAAAAATCATCTCCTCACTCTATAGAATCCTTGCAAACAGTATGAGTTCAACCTCATTCAGTCTTATTACAGAGGGAATTTATTAGCAAATCCTGTCTGCTGAGAGCAGCTACAACATCACACTAATTTTACACAGATTATTTTAGAGCAAACCAAAACCACATTATTTGATCGTTCCCATCCAAGCCTTAAACTTTATCAGGTTTTCTTGATCTTCTTCTTGTTCATTAAGACAAAGTAGAACAAGTCTTCAAGCCGTACTGGAGTGTCAGAACCAAACTCAGAGGTAATTTTAGAAAAGCTGGTCAGTGGTCAGCCTGCTGCTATGCAGTTCTGACTCCTAAGTCCCAGCAACATGTTCCCACCAATTTCTGAGGGTAACTGGTAGTGATCATGTCATCACATGACGAATTGGATCAACTCAGTAACCCAGCTGATTGTCTAAAACATTGAATTTCAACTGGGTGAGGTAACTGGTTTGACACTCTTTGTGGTCCCAGGACAGACAGCTCTGGCACAAGGTACTCTAAAGTAGGACTACCCCTTTTTAAGGGCATCCTGTCCTGAGATGGGCTTAATCCAACCATGAAGCTTTGCCTCACAGTTTGATAAAATACTCTACCTACTGGAAACTTAAGCAACACCAATCAAGAAAACATAATTTTTTTTTTTTTTAATTATTTATGAAATACAATCTACAGCCACAGAGATGATGATTTTGGTATTTATGGTCATGTTCAATCATTTCTGATATCCTCCTTCCATGGTCCTCTCTTCCAGCCTGTATGCCTGGGAAGATTTCAGCCTTAGTCCTACTCCACTGTTGTGAGGCAGCAGTCCTACAACATTAATGGGATTTTTTCTGTTTACTGATTGTTTTTCTTGAAACAACTGAGGTTTTTTTAAACAAACCTGTCCTCAAGCAGTCACATAACCTGTGTATGTGCAAAGAAGCAAAATCGACAACAGTAGAAGCAAACATAGCAGGACAATGAAAGGGCTAATTTTTTGTTGGAGTACAAGTCTCTAGTGGACACTCACTGCATCTCTAAATTGAAAACATCCAACCTGATGAAATGCTCATAACGTTGTTTGCACATAAAATTTTACTGTTCTGCATGAGGTTCAGGCTCTTGGAAGTCTCTACTTTGAGGTGGAGTGGAATCTGCCTAAGGAAGAGAGTCTCTTCCAGAACATGTGCAAACTGGAGTTCACTTTTTTGTGCAATAAGTGTTGAATTTGGACCATGATATCAAAATTCAGTTTAAAATAGTTTTAAAACAGGAAGGCAAGTGAAGCATAATGTTAATACAATAAATATCTTGTCTGAGGTTAACATTCTCTCTTTACCTGGGACACAGATACAGCAAAAGTTTGAAAGATGTTTCTGACTGTATTTTGGGGTAACTAGATACTAGACTACAAGCTCATGCTTAATTATCATATGCAATCAGCCTGTAGATCTGAAGGCTGGGAAATGGTGCCCTGCATCATATGTTTCCTGACTCACTCATTTTGCTCAAGTCAAAGTCTCTCTGCCTCAGTTTCTCTATTCAGTGTATGAACAGTAGCTCCAATTGTCTGCCTTTGCAGTGATCTGATATCTCTGTGAGAAGGGTCCTATATGTGAAGAGTATTTTTTATTCGTGGAGGGCTGAGGTTTTATAAACACAGTAACAACAACTGTGTTTTGAATATCAGAAAACTTAAAACCCATCAACTTGATTGTAGATGTCTATGACATTTATAATGTCCTAAACTTCCTAGAAATCATTGCAAGATGAAATTAAATATGTTTAACACCAAACATTAGCATCCTTTAACATTCCTGTTTCAAATGTAACCTACTTTTCTTTACCTTACACGAAACAGCCCTATTTCCAGTTCCATCACTGCTCTGTTAAGTAATTTGCGAAAAGCTAACAAAGTCTGGCTACATCCTCATAGCGACTGTTTAAACCCATTACTTTCTCTTTTAATCAAATCGCTGTTGTGTCAAAATATACAATTCTCGCCATGAATCTCACTGGCTTGTTACAGTTCACCGGCTGACCTTGAAAATGTTTGCTCTCCTAAGCGTCTTCTCTTCGGCCTCCAGCTAAATTGCTCAAGACCAGGCCTGATCATTTTTCTATACACAGAGATTTCTCATTAACATAAACAGAGCAGCAAGCTTAGCTGCAACAAACAGAAATCAGCAGTACAAAAATAAAATTCAAGAGAACCCTTGGATGCAGAATGTGGTCTATGTTATTTAGAGTCATCTGTACAGTAACCAATTTTTTTTACAGACCCATCTTGAATTTTCTATGGGAATAACCCCCGAACCTCAGAAAACTACGTACCATCTCAATGGCTGCTCTACTCTTTTTTATTGCTTCCTTAATTATCTTTCCTTTAGAAAATATCTTAAGCCTTTGAAGGGCCAAGATGGGACAGTATAATACCATGCAAAAGCCACTCACTCATTACCATCAAAGATCTTAAATGAGGAGTTAAGTGCCAGGGGCTATTTTCATTGTTTAATGTATTAAAGTAAATAAAAATGTATCTAAGATGTGGACACACAATTAGTTTTGAGTTATTTATCTGGAGTTTGTATGGTTTAGAAAAACTCCATCTTCTTGGCTGATCCTGTCCTAATGCATTTAACTTCAGCCATCAGCTATGATTAAACACCTGCTGTTGTGGGGAAACAAAGCACACTAATCCAATATGTATTTCTGACATCTTAAATATCACCCAGTCCCCTGACATCAGGCACAGCTTTTCAGCGGGATGGAATTCCAGAGCATATTTTTCTAATTTATGGATGGACAATAAATCAAAATTAAGCCTTGGGCAATGAAATATACATCAGTGCAGAATGAACTGACTGCAAACTAGGGCACAGAACAGCAGTGGGGAGAGGGGTGCATTAATGGAGTCCTGAGCTGCAAACACGGATGTGAAAATTAAGGAAGTTCCATTCGTATTTTATTATAGAGAACAAAAAATAAAAGATAGAAGAAGCCAAACTTAAGTTTTATAATCTCTTGAACATTCTGCTCTGGGGGAAATTGTCCCCCTGGTCCTGATGCCACCATTTTATACCATGTCTGCAAAAAGGATGACTTAGTGGCATTGCCTCTATTCAAACCCATTCAGATGCTGAGAGCTTGAAAGTTTAACTGGAATGCTAATTTTATGGGTTTGCATTCTGCATTGGACATGCTGTGAAAGGGGCAGGAGGGAGAGTGGAAGAAACCTAAAGAAAAGCAGGGGCGGGGGCAGGATGGGGGAGAAGGAGGAAGGAGAGAGAGAGGGAGGAAGGGGAAAAAGGACAAGAAGGAATGCAAAAAAAAAAAAAAAATCAGAGCGAAAGTAGGAAAAAGGTATAGACATAATCTGTAGTGAAAAACTGAAGGTGATATATGCCCTATATCACTTGGTCTAATCAGTACTACCCCTGAGGTATCAGAGTGCTCATTTTTTTTAGAAGATAAAATCCTGGCCTCTACTGCAAATAACTGGGAGTTTTCCTTTCATTCAAATGAAACAATGGCTTCATTCCCTAAGCCTGATAAATTGCATAGGCTTCCTCTTGGCTGGAGAGTAAGGTGTTGTACTTTCATTTAATATCTCTTAGCGGGGGGGAAAAAACACAGTATTAAGCATCAGAAATGGAAAGTCTGAAAGACTCCAAATTGGTTTTGTGAAGCTGAAATACTAACCTTAGAGGTTCACAAAATCTGCATCTTTACTAGGTTCAACCAATCCAAGTCTGAATTATTGTAGAAGTTGCATATAGATTAACATTTATTCTGTTGGAGCACTTAATTATTCTATGTCAACAGCTAAGTGGTTTAGTTCAGGGTCTCCTAGAATACAACCCAGAGGCCCCTATATCCTAAAAAGGTTTTGCATGTGACCCACAAAGGGACCTTTCTTCATCTGACATCTTTTGAACATGTTACATAGTAAATTAATTTCTTCATGTGGTCCCCAGCCTATTGTCCAACACATTAAGTGTCCCCCAATGAATGTGACACTGAGAACACCTGTTGCATCGTTTCTGAGGATGAGAGGGGTCCCACTAGGTTCAAAGAAGGTACTTTCACTTAAAGCTATCTAGGACCTGCAGGTTCAGAAATTTGTGTTCAAATTGAGATTGTCACGTATGTTCAAAGTAGCTGTCTTTATCATGTATTGAGGTGTAATGAGATTTTTTTCCCAAAAAGTAGATGGCCATGAACATTTTTAATTTAGGATGGATTTTTTTTTCTTTATTCCTCCAGTGGTATTTTATGTGTATCCATTTATGTGTTCTTCTGAATGCGTTTATGATTGAGCAGTGATTATCTGTGAGTTCTGTAACGTGTTTAGAAGTCACTTTAGGAAAAAAAATACAAGACAAAGGAATAAACCACTGTCTGTCCATTAAAAATAACAAAAACTATCCGATGTCTTTTCCAGCAACATCCAGCTGATGCTAGAACATGAGTGCTCAAACAATGTTGTACTCACGCTTTGGTTTTGTCTTCAGTATTGAGTATCACCATGTGATGACTCATCAGTCTTGGAGCCATCACACATCTCTCCCACTTCCAGTAAATTATTCCTTGGAGCTTTCTTCAAGGGAAACAAAGCTCATATGTGTCAAATACTTGCATAATACATATTAATAGCAATAATAACAACAAAACAAATACAACTTTTTTTGCGACACAGAGGCTTTTGTTTTTGCTTTTATGGATGGACGGGAGGAAATACGAAGCTCAGAAAGGAATTAAGTCTTATGGTTGCCAGCAAATTTCTCCAGAATTTTCTTCTAAGAGTCTGATGCCACCCAAATTAAAGAGAATATCATCAATGAGAATTGAAGCTGCTTCCAACTATTGTTTCTGCCTTTTCACCTTTGGTTTATTGATTAGACCTAGAGGTGAAAAAAAAAAAAAAGGGTGGATGTGCAGCTGGATTTCGGCAGCATACCACAACATTATTGATTTAACAATGGAGAGGGTATAGTCTGCCTACCTCTTCTTTCACATAAAACACTTATATTAGCTTCAGCAATGTGTAATTCCCAGCTCAGGATAGAAATCTATATCTAGCCCTTGGATTCAGCTCTCATCTTTCCTTACCTGTGGCGGATCTAGCCCCACCAAGTCTGCCCAGCTTTGCACATCTCTCTTTCTGTCATAAGGTGACAGTTCCACCTGTCACAGATGTCAACTCAGAAAGAAGGAAAAGAGAAATCAGAACTGCCGGCTGAAACACTGGTTTCTTCAGGACAATTACACCTAGAACACGGATAGACTCCCTTTTTGGACACATACTGAGTTAGTTTTACAGGATGAAGTCATGCTATTACATAGCCATTGTGTTGCTTCTTCTGAAGCCCTCAGAGAGAAAACCTATGCCTGTGGAGGTGAAGCAGAACTTGGCAGGTTGTTTCCCAGGTTCTTTGTGTTGCTTTGCTCTGATTTAAAGGCTAATGCCTACAAAATTAAATGTTGAACAACCTTTTGGTGGTTTTTTGAATGGTATGTGGCTGAGCAGGAAAATGGATGGAAAATTGGATTAGGTTGTTCCTGGCTATTTCTCATTCTCCTGCTGACCTGGTCTTGGGATAAGTTAACTCCCTCTTCTAATTTATTGTTTCCCAGCTATCTTCCTTAGGTAAGATACTGCAAACCCTTCTTGAAAAGAGCAAGTAACATTTAATTTTCCAGTCCGTGTGAATTTAGTTTCTTCTGACTAGACTGCAAGAACATTGTTAGGGCATTTAAAATTAAGTGGAAAGATTAATGAGGTGAATGTACATAAAGTGTTAAACTGGCACTGTGACATAATTTTCATTTTTTTATTTATCTTTCAAGAAAATTTATAATCTCAGGGAAAAATGGCCAAAGCAGAGTTAGCGAGCTATTGGCTGTAATAGGAGCCTTAAAATAGTTGGGCTGCATCCTGGTCTTGATGAAACTGGTGAAAATCTGCATAATCTACGTTGTCTTTAAACATAAAGTTATTATAGAAAAAAAAAAGAAAACGTGGTAATATATTGCAGTTATATTCTAGCAACCACATTTAAAGCGTTCCTTTAGTATGTTATAAAGAAATATGGACCAACACTGAACGTTGCCTAAGTGCTTTTCTGCACAGATGGTCAACCTGTGCCATCCCTTTTCATGGCCCGAGAAGAGTAGTCAAAGCAGCAAAAGGTATAACAGAGTGGTTGGACACCAGGAAAGGAGTTTGACAAGGCTGTCACATCTGTTCAATATTTATAGTGAAATAATAATGTGTATTGCTGTTGATGGTTGCCATAGTGGTATTAACATTGGCAGAAGGAGATGTTGTAATCTCAAGTTTGCTGATGACATCCTTACTGCTGAGTCTGTGGTTTCTAGCACTAGTAATGCAAGTGGCTGAAGTTAGTGTGGGCTCAGACACTGTGGATGACAGTTGACAGCAACATTACTGAATGGAAATGAGCAGATGGAACAAGGGAAGAAGTTCTGTTCCTTAGACCTGACAGAAAAGTGGAGTTTGCCACATTCCCCCAGCAAGTTAAAAAAAAAAAAAAAAAAAAAAAAAAAAAATCAAATAAATAAAAAAAAAAAAAAAAAAAAAAAAAGTTTTCATTTGCCTATTAGGTATGTAAAATAGTCTGCTTCATATTACAGTGTGCAGAAACAGAAGCCTTTAACATCTGCCCATTGCCATAAAATTCAGCACTGTTAAGCAGAATGGTGCAAAATATAGGCTCTTCTTGAAGCCATTCACCAACCTGAGACGATCTTCTGCAGATCTTAGGTCTTCTGCTGAAACTGTAGATACTGGTGAAGCCAGGCTTTGTTTGCAAGTTTTTTATATCTTATGAGTGTCAAATCAAAACAAGCAGAGAGTCAAGGCCTAGGCTTTAACCAGAAATTATGAAGACCAACATGCACAAATGTAGCTACTGTCAAACCCAGTTAAGTTCCTAGTGATGACGACTATCTCAGACTGCAGGGAGAGTGACAACTGATTGAAGGGAGGTAGGGTCTGCTTCTTGAATCTCTGAGTGTTTCCCTCAGAATTACTTGTTCTACATGTCTGGATTTTCTGACAGGCAGGTTGTGTGGGAAGAAACTGAGATTTGCCAGGGCAAGTAGCAATTTGCATGTGTATAGAAAAAATTCCAGTCCAGCACATTGAAAATAAATTTATTGAGGAGTTTTTGTGGTTGAAAATTACTAGCAGAGTGCTATATTTCAATACTTGGTTTTTTTATATGTTTGGATAAAACACAGAGAAACGTGAGTTCATGCATTTATTCATGTTGTAGAGTATAGAAGGCCTATTAATAGTTCATTCTGCTTTGTATAATGTGTTGTACAAATGGACAATGTCAATTTATAATCGTAGAAATTGTATGACAGAGAATGTGTATTTGTGCATGTACCTATTCATACACAGAATGGAAAAAACGAAAGAAGTGAGAGAATAATTGAGAGAATATTTAACAGACTTGATTTATTCTGCATTCTCCTGACAGGGAAGTTTAGAGATGTTTAAACCTAGGTTTCTTTTTCAGTGATCTAGTTAATTTAGAGTTTGTTGGGACAGTTGAAAAAATGTTATGCTTGTCTTGTGTTCATGAATGATGTTCTTAGTCTTTTTTCTCACCGCTATCACAAGAACCGTTCATCATTTTCCTCTTCCTTTTTCCCATATTAGAAATGAGGTTATTATCGGCCAAAAGTGTTGTGTGTGTGTGGTGTCTTAGTGCTAAAATTTTTAAAACTATGGTACAAGAACTTCATGATCAGGCAAATTTAACCTACATTTCAAGGTTTATTGCTTATTTTGTTTTAAATTTCTTAAATTTATTTATTCCCTTCCTGCTTTTTCTTTCATTGAGCTGTATTGGCACAGCTGCTGGGAAGGAAACCAGCAACAGTAGAGATGAGGACAGGCAGCTGGTGGTGAGATGAGGTGCCACTTCTTAGTCTGCCTTCATTGCTAAAGCAAGAGTGCTTTGGAAGAGCAGAGATCAACAGTTTCTTCAGGGTATGAGCTGATCACGCTTTCACATAGGTAGACACAGCCACATGCAATCATCTGAACTGGTATCAGGATGAGACAGTACCTCCCACAATATCCATGCCAGCCATATGAATTCCGAATAGACCAAAAAGGCTTGTTCCTGGCTCAGACACAACCCTCCTAGTTATACTTCTGAGTACAGAGTTTGCTTTTGCAATGTGATATGCAATGTAGTGATGCTTGTGAGCTCAGCCACGATGCTCAGCATCCTTGTGCAAGTTCCACTAGAAATTTCTTTCTCCTGGAAGTGTTACCTTCAAAAAAACCCACACTTTATGTGGAAGACAGTGATAGTACAGCCACTAGCTCATGACTGTAGAAGAGATCAGGATAACCAAAGAGTTTGTAGATCAAAATATGAAATCCATTTCTTTGATTGAGCTCTACCAGGATCATTCTGCCAGAAACCATACTGCATGCAAATTTGTAAATAAGTAGAAAGTCCCTGCAACATGGAGGAAACACAAAGAAAGAGGTAATTAGATTTTCTTGTGTTGTAAGAGCAGGTATACAAATAGATGTACAGGTACCAAAGGATGACCATGAGTTTAGCTGGGTACATGACTTTCATTATTATCTATTTCACTTCAGAATGCAGCTCTTCATTAAGAGATATTAGGTTTTTGTACCAAATTCTTACAATTTTTCCTTTTTCTAGAGAACTTTTAGAATAATATTTTAAAATCTTCCTGAAATAGACGAAGTAGGCTCCATATTTAGTGTAGTTTTACTGTATGTTTCTGATTTAGATTTATCTGTGATTTAGATTTATAGATAGATTTGTGGGGCAAAAAGTTCTTCAAGCACATGGCAAAACAGAAGTGATCAAGTCTAACACTACCTGAAGCACTACAAATACTTCAGTCCTATTATTAATAAATTAAATTAGAAATCTAGTTTTAATTTAACAGGGAGCAGATTTGGGTTTAGTATCCTTGTTCTGTGGAAATATTGCTACAAATGTGGTGAAATCAGAAAAACTGTATTTTAAAACACCAAGGGAAGTAATTTTACGTGCAAGGAGTAATGAATTTATAAAACTAAATGGACTTGAACTAAGAAGCAAGAGATGGGTCACTTTGGAGATTTGGTCTTGCAAAAGTCCTTTTTAGATACGAAAATAGAGAATACCACAAGATTTGAAGTGATTTGTTAGATTTAGTAATGTATTGAAGATTTATTATATTTTCACTGAAGTAAGACAAAATGATCCTCTGCAGTGTGGGCTGGAATAGAGAAAATGATAAAGAAATAATTGATTCTTCATAAGTAGACAAATGAGCGTGTTCATATTTTGTGTGTTCATTACTTACAACATTTACACATTTATGAATCAGTATGGCAGATCTGTTCACACACATTGATTAGCTGCATGTTCATTCGGTAACTCTTTCTGTCATACTTACCTGTACTGTACTTTTGTCTGTCACATAAATAACCACATAGATGTTGATACTCTTCCACGTGAGTGGTGAGCTTAGGGTCTATCATAGGCATGAGGAAGGTAGCACTGTAATCAGGCATCTTTTGTGTGTGCACAGAAGATAGCATGGAGAGCAGTATCCACTCTACCATTTCACTTTTGTTTTCTCCAAGACTCCCAGAGTCTCTTGTGCTTTATTCTGTTAATTGTTGCGTTGACAACGGGAGCTACCTATGCAAAACCAAAGGGTTAATAAAATTTTGCTTCACCTCCTGGACTGCAAGTGTGCGCATCGCCCAATAGACAGCAGATGAGCTGTTGCCTGTTTTCATGTGTCTCTACTCACGTGGGTAAACCTTTCTCATGTGAGGTTTTCCTGGTATTTTAAGACTATTTACTGAGTTATCACATTTTTCACATGGCTCAGTTATAAGTCTCTAACACAGATTTATGCTTTTTGATTTCACAACCCCATCACTTCTTGTGATGTAAGACATACTAGAATATTGATGACTGTCAGTATTTGCCAGGGTTGCTCCATGAGGCAAGACAAGCCAGAGCTGAGGGTGACCCCCACATAAGCAGCATCTTTGCCAACAGGCACTATCCCACCATCCTCAGGCAGGGCTGAGTTGTTTGGCAGTCTTGGACAAGGTGAGAAAGTGTCTCAGCTCTGGGGTTCTGCTAGGAACAGCTAGAAACAGGGCCAGACAACAAGAATGTGAGGTCCAGAGGACAGGAACTCAGGGTAGACCTGAGGTCCATGCAAGAAAAGCAGCCAATAAGCCAGGACAGCAGGGGACAGGGCTGGACACAGATGTAGCTGTGGGGGAGCTCAAGCAGTATCCAAGTGACCAGGTCTGAGCTTTAGTACAGCTCCCTGGCACCATAGGCATAGGGTGCATGGTGGAGGCCCCAGAGGAAGCTGGTTAGGATAAGTAAGACCTACTGGGGCACTCAAGGACCTGATGATATTGTAATCTAGGTATGTGCACTAAAAAAAAAAAAATAAAAGTTTTTGCAGATCCTGCTGAAAAAGGCTCACTTTCCTGCAGATGGGGGTTTGGGTTTTTCTGACAGAAACAGAAAGTTTATGCTGCAAAGAATTATTCATGGGTACACTGTCTAGATATCTGTATTCTGATAACCTGTGAATACTGAAAATAGCGAAATTTTGCTATGGATAAAGTCTGTGAATAACAGCAAAAGCATTTGCATGCATACTTATGTGATTTGAGCAGATAGTGTTTCCTTCCCTGCACCTGTTCTTACCATACTCTAAACCAAGCTAGTAGCAAAGCTCCCAGTGCCTTGAGCATTACAGGAGCAAGCCTGAAGGGGACTGCTGCACTTTGCACGTCGTATCTAAAGACATTTAAACTGGAAGGATCTGTAGAATTACATTTTTGTATTAGACACTTGATTTAGTGCTGCTACCATTTTTCCTGAAGAAAACTATTTTATTTTTCACAATCAAAGTCGTCAGCTTAAGTTCACCTAAAAAACCAGACATTAACATATTCATTACCAGGGTGATTTAACTATATCTTAGAGCACTGTAGTAAATTAGATGCGCATCTCAAGGATTTTACTCTCTTACTTAGCAACATTTGTAATTGCAAAACTGTGCTTTCCTTAGCAATGGCTATAGTTGGCCTGAGAAACTTCTTATTTAAAGCTTTCTTAAAAACCAGCATTATTAATTTTTATTCTGTTAGGGTGCCTTTTAACAGAATCCCTGAAAATAATCAGTACCCTTGTGTTCTGCATAAACAGAGAACATTAAACAGTCTCCACACAACAGCATGGGAAATACAGCAAAGGCAAACGTTGAGTAATTACTTGACACAGTATAGCATTTTTGTAAGATGCAGTGTTTTGGAATATTCTTGTCATAAGGTAAGTCCCTTTCTCCTACAGGGAATTCCTGACTTGCTGCCATCTGTTTTATGGTTGTCCTATTTGTTGTCCTGCACCACCCATTCTTCCTCAAAGTACACGCTGCCTCTTACAGAGAACTGGACTGGACCAGTGACTTTGAAGGTCCATTTCCAGGAAGCACTTCAGCTGAATTTTGAAAGTATCTAATTAATTTTAATAGAAGCAGTGTGTTTTGGTCCCCTGAACTACCCTGATAATCTCAGCTGCACAAGTGGTGCTGATGATACAATTTTCTGCTGAATCAGAACGTAATGGAAATCCATGCGTGTTGTTAGGGTAAACCCTGTCTGCAGAAGAGCATATAGCCAAGTCGTGCTAGCTCACATTCATCACTTGTGAAGGCAGAAAAGGAGGGAAGCATTATTTGTCGAAAAGATTGGGTTAAAGTGTATGGATGTCAGCTCCAGGGTCTTAAAAACTGTAATGTATACATTTACTTCTTGTCTACAACTTCATCTGGGAAATGGTAGTCACTTCTAGCTGTGAACAGCTAAGAGGCATCACAGGGGTTTGTCTTTCCAAAGGAAACAAACCATTGCACAACAGCCGAGAACGAGGTGATCCCCATAAAGCACTTTGTTTTCCGTCTGGGACAAAGGGTGATATTATAAGTCTAAGATACTATTATTAAAATTACATCCATTTTATGTCAATGTCACTATATTACTGGAAATCAATATCCACATACTTCAGTAACTTCTGTTTGTATGTGACAATTTATTAAAGATAAATAAAGAAATGTCCCTTCAGACTGTGAGTAGTAAAACCTTTAACCCAGTGGAGAATACCAGAGCTTTGTTCTTTTTCTTCTCCCTACAATGTGCAAAGAACTGTGAGATTAAAAAAGGCTGGCCCCCGTTAAGAACTAACACATGCTGGAGGGGATGTCTTTTCAAAGCACTTTCTGTGAGAGAAAAAGAAGCTGTTTAAATATTGCATTTATAACATTTAAAATGATATTTCATCATTCCTCTCCCAGAAAATGATAGCGATACTATAGCAAGTGACAGAAATAACCTTTTAATAAAAGTGAATTTTTATAGTAGGACTGGATGGCTCAGGATATTAGTAATGGAACATAGAACCTCTCCCTTCTAGCTCACCCGTTCATGTCCGTCTCTGCCTGGTAAAGACCCAAAATTATTATCATCAGATGGCTGCTTGGGGGCCCAGAGGAAACGAGTTGGTGGTCTTGGTCCAGTCACTGGCACTAATTGCCATCCTTGCTGACAGTCTTGTTAGACAGGCGTGGAAGCAGCCCTGCCTTAATGAACTATTACGTAGGTTTTCTATTATACCCCTACATTCAAGCATCCAAATGCTTTACAGATATCAGTCATATTGTCTTCACAACACCGCTAGTCAGCAGGGACATATTTACCCCTGTCTGCAGATGGAGGAGCAGAGGTATAGAGCAGCTGTACTTAGTCATGCGGGAAGTTGGAGACAAAGGTGAGCACTAGGTCCTGCTCTCCTGATTCAGCCCTAACTGCAAAGCCATCTCCCCAGCTCCCCTGAGCAATCACAAGGGTTCTACCAAATGAGAGCTGGTATGTAACAGAGAATGGGCACTGCAGTCTACTGTATGCCTAGATAATGTTTGCTCAGTAAATATTTCTAAGCATTTGTACTAGTGCATGGGGAATGTGATGCTGCAGAGAAAAGTTGCAGGAGCCTGTGTTATTACAGGAGATGTATTTTGAATAACATGGAGGACAAACTTGCCCACTTCTAAGAACAATAGACCCACAGCCTGTATTTTTGTGAATCAGATGGTTTGTGACTGATGAGGCTTTTTTCCCAGTTTGGCATAATAAGCAATTTACTTCCTCACTGATACGGTTATTGTCACAGCTTTTGCACTAGTGTTTGATAGCATTGATTAGTTTGTGCTATGCTAATTTTTAGCACAAGGAGGGAATTGATTTACTTCAAGCTTAGTATATTTTAGCACTGAAGTGGAAATAATTCCATTGAAAATATGGAAAATGAGCAGTCACCTTAACAATTGAATAAATGACTTGACATTTGTGGGGCTAAAGTATTCGATAGATAAGAAGATTTTCATATTAAAAATAAATCGTTGGCCTACTATTATTTAGCTAGGCTTGGAATCATGAATAAAGGGTCTTCTACAGAAAGAGAGAGAAGAATATTGATTGCACCTCTGTATTAAAAAAATTAAATGGGTGGCATTTCCTAGTTCCTTCTGGGAAAAAGTCAGTGAATTTAGGTTATGGTCAGAATAACTTAATAATTTCTAAAGCAGTTCTTCTATCAAGAGGTCATAGACGATGTGATTTCCTGTGTCTTCTGCAGATAGTGGGTACAAATTCTCTAATAGAGATTCCTTGTAATGAATTATTCACAACTCCGAAGTGTGCTCCATATTCAACTATGTTAAAAGGAAGCAAAGCATATTCTGCATCGAAGAACTTGACAAGGCAGGAGGGAAATAACAGAAGAGTGGACTCTCTCTGGGGAAAGAAAAAAGGTTACAGCAATAAAACTCTGCTAGCAAAGGCCGCTGTTATGTCTAGTGGAACAAAACATATTATGAAATAAATATTACATTACCATTCTTATAAAATTGAGCAGACAAAATATTCTAAAAACATCTGAAGAAGGTTGCCTGTCCAATATGAATTTGTTTCACTTTTTATAATTGCTTTGCTACTTAATACATTTGTCTGCAGGGATCTACCTCATGCAGGGCAATGGGAAGGTGTGAGGTTGTTGTCTGACTCAAATTTATCCATTCACAGCATCACGGAAGAAAATTAAACAGGGATGAGGACTATGGCTCTAGTCTAACCTCCTTCCACTGCACTAGGTGATACAGTCTGAAATAGAGATCATGCCTCCTCTTACATGACCAGGGGGATTACAGACAGGATCCTCACTTTCTGGGTATGCAGATTAAGTCATCTGATTTGAAGGAACAGCCAGCATTTATAATTGAACCCAAGGTCAATGAGAACTTCCTTATGAACAGATAGAGTGATTTTGATATATTTTTTATTCTGAAGAATTAGTCCCAAGTTTTTCCAATTGGGTACCCAAAATTACTTCATGTCTTGCTTTCAACCGCTGTGGCGTATTCCATATCTATAACATGCAAATCAGCACACTTCCTCACTTCACAGGGTATTTGTGAAGATAAATTCATCTGTGTCTGCAAATCCCAATGAAAACACTGTAGGAGCATTGTGTAATAAGCACAGGAGGAAATTAATAATGGTATATTCAGTACCATGTTTGAATGGTTTATAGTAAATTATGTAAGAAGTCACAGACTGTATGATGAGAACAAAAGAAAAAATTAACAAGCATGCATTCAGCACGTTGAATGAGACCTGGTTCCTGTAGAAATAAGTATTTTATCTTGTAATTAATATCTATCATAATGTATTCCTATAAAGGAGACATCGAATTTACAGAGGAATCCTTTGTTGTAGACCTTTCAGTCATGATCATATGCCCTGAGCATGATTTTGACATAAGGGGTTTTGGACTGGAGAGATCTGAGATATACTTTTCTAGTTTTTTATATGTCAATACTGGCAACAACAAGAATGTAAAACAGCTGCTTACATGTGACCAAGGGTTTCCTGTCTGGTTAGACTAATTCTAATACGCTGCAGCTTTAAGTTCCTTTTCAAGGCTGTTTTGGTGTAACAACAGTAGTTAAAACTCAAGATGTCTGCTGTGTTTCCCCTTTTGCTACAGCTGGGTCATGTCCGCACAGCACATTGCAAGTCTGGGCTCTCCAAGCACTGCTGTACCTGGGGTTCCTGCTCAGCACCTCATCCTGAAGCCTCACCACTCACAGCAGGGGGAATGCAGCTGTCCCAGATATTAGTTCCCCAAAGTAAGCAAGACAACTGTGGTCTTGTCTGTGGGTTCAGGGTCTTGGGAAAGTTTACCCATCGTAGTTGTAAGGCTCATTGACCTATCTGAGCGCAATTATTGGAAATAGCTCCCTGTTGATGTAGCAGTAGTAAAAAGCCGTATCAGGGGAGAGGTCTGTGCTTCTCAGAGGTCTGAAAAGTCAGCTGCATTTGAGGCCCCATTCCAGGCAGTTTACAGTTTGTAGTCTTGGGGAAGAGGAGGAGAAAATGACATTTCTTGCATCGGGCGCTGAATTACCTCTGCTCAAGTAGCTAGTTGAATTTCCTGTGTTCCTATTGTAGTCACTGTTGAAAGAGTAGCAGGAGTCTATGTTAAATGACATGAACACGTCCCTGAAATGCAATTTAAGTAATGATCTGGTAGGATTTTCTTCAAATGGTATTCTTTTAGCGCAGTGTTGAAAAACATCATGGTGCCTCTGCTGTTTTGGAGGTGGGCATTTCTTTAACTGAAGGTTAATCCTTGAATGTCACTGCAGCCGCCTGATAGCGCCCTCTGAAAGTGAGGAAATTCTCATGTGGCTAATCTAACTGGATTATCCGAAGTTGCAGGTTTTTCCCAGATCAGGTGAAACACATGTGACAAGTTTCTGGGCAAAAATTTCTGGAGTTGGAAAAAAATGAAAAGCCAATTGTGGGCTAATGTTGACTGCTGGTGGTTTTTGCTAGTTTCCTCTAGCATATTCCATGTTCCACCATCTTTTCCACTCTTTCCCTCAAGGTCCATTTGCTGTTATAAGAGGTAGAGCAAATTCTCCACAAGAAATGCAGGAATAATTTCATTTGACATATAAAATGGACTGATTTTCAGAAAGTGCTGAACATCTAGCCTTTTAAATTGGGCTCTTTCCAAATGTTAAGTAGCCAGAATTACTAGTCACTTTGAAAAATTATGCTTAAAATACTAGTATCATTAAAGCTATGGCAGATGAGTAATCCAACTGCAATTTTTTAAACATTGGACATAAACTAATACAAATGTAGCAAAGTGTCTTCAAAAATGTAGATAAATCATTTTGCAATATGCTATGTGTTTGCTCTCAGATATGTGAGAGCATGTTGTTGTTTATCCTGTCAGGTTTGGTAATGTTCATATTAAAGGATGTCCAGTTGCTTCTTTTGTGTGATAAATCCCTAAAAATATGGGAAGATATGAGTCAACGTAATCTTACCGTAGGAATATGAACAGTAACATCATTGTATATAAGAAAAAGTAGTTGAAAACAAGATGTGGTACATGGTGATACCTAGCATAAAGAAGGAGATAAAGATGTAGCACAACCAGCCTCTAACAGGGTCGAATCTTATCAATGAAGTGATACACCAATTAACATCAGTCTAGTAAGGAGTATAAGGAGAAAAATAAAGCATAACAAATATTTTTTACATTCCTTGCTATGTTTTCTGGAGGTGCAAAGTGCATTTTAGGTCAAATGAATTGGGTAGTAGAATTGAGCAACAGTTGGTGCCTCGAGTATAGCACAGAGTACTGGAATACTGTGCTAAGTTTTAGACACCTGTCAGAAGGATATGTAGTAAAGGGCAAAGTACAACATAGGACAACAAAAATCACATGTTTCTTAATTGTTTGAAAGAGGATTTCTAGAAAAAAAAAAAAAGAACACCTTAAAGCACAGACAGTTCTTGGGGTATTAATTATTTTAGAACTGTTTCACCTGGACTTGAGCTGAAGAGGAAGGAACATAAATCTAAAATTATGTTATTTCAAGGACCTGATTTTACATGGGAAGTAAATGATAAGCGTTGAATAATACAGGTGTAACTTGAACCACAGAGTGCTACAGAAAAGCCGTATGACTGTAGAACAACTGTAACCATACCCAGAGAGTTAGTAGAAAGCTGCTTCATTGACTTTTGACTTTTTTGTATTAGCCCATTTGTTGTATTTTTTATTATCTCCTTACTTATTCAGAAATTGTATGTTGAATAAAGTGATCCAACATAAACAGTGTACAATCAGTCTTAGGTGAGAAGAAAAGGGCTGTATGAAGCTACTGCTAATCCAGACAAGAGAAAACTTCAATAGCAAGTGATTATTCACCTCTTGCTCTCTGAGTAGTACAATCATTAAAAAAAAAAGTTTTCACATTTTAGTTTCACTGGTTACAGACCTAATGCCCCTCTCTTGGGTCACATAATGAGAATTAGAGGCATATTTCTTACTGCGGTGTTGAGAGACCATTTTCTGGCAGCTAATTAATGCTCTATCCTTACCTAGACTCAAAGGAATTTCAGTCTTCTTATTAGTTAAAGAATTTTTTTTAATGAGGGAAGCCTTTTTCAGGGGGAAGTTATATCTTTGATATTTTAGATATTATTGTTTCTTCTAGCAGTATTTCATATTCTTTAGAATCCAAATAAGTCTTTTTTTTGGCACGAAATATTTTTAGTTACATTCCTGAATCTTCTAATTCTTTAAATCAAAATACACAGCGATATTTTTGGTGTATTCTTCTGGAAAATCACTTCAATTTCAACAGTAGCAGGCCAATTGATGTCCAAAAAAAAAGAGGAAAAAAGGAAAAATCTGCATAACAATTGAAAGAGTTCAAGAATAGAGTGGATGTGGATTAGACTGCGTGTGACCCTCTATATAAAATCCAAGTGACATTAGCAGAACCTGGGAGGAGGATAGCCTGTAACTTACGTTGACCTGGTTTTATTTAAATTATATAGATT
Source organism: Pampusana beccarii (assembly GCA_013399365.1). Taxonomy (NCBI): domain Eukaryota; kingdom Metazoa; phylum Chordata; class Aves; order Columbiformes; family Columbidae; genus Pampusana; species Pampusana beccarii. The sequence goes on along the minus strand of VWYH01011071.1, from coordinate 131,553 downwards.
CGTTTTCACCTCAGAGTAAGAATAGAATCATAGAATAATAGAATAGTTTGGGTTGGAAGGGAGCTTCAAAGGTCATCTAGCCCAAATCCCTGCAATGAGCAGGGACATCTTCAACTAGATCAGGTTGCGGAGAGCCCTGCCCAGCCTGGCCTTGAATGACTCCAGGGATGGGGCATCCACCACCTCTCTGGGCAACCTGTTCCAGTATAAATAGTTCCTGTTCCAGTCATAAATAGTTGCATAAAATAGTTGTTATCTCTTTGTGCTTGTGTTTTGAGATGGGAAGAAAAAAAAAAAAAAGCCATGCCAAGACATAATAATAAGACTACAGAGGCAGTACAGAGCACAAACGATTGCTTCCACATGCTTTATACCTCTTTTGGTCTGCTTATTTAAGACACCACGCTTACAAAGCAAAAAATGATGGGCTGGAGAAATCTATGGCATTGGAGTAAGAAACAGTCATGGAAAGGCTTTGAATGGCTTGCAATGGGACGGTGGAGTAGCAGAATAACTAAGTGCAAGAATTTGAGAAACGCTGTGTCTCCTGGGCTGGAGAAAGTCTTGAACCGAACAGGGTCTGTGAGCTCCTGCTTTTGGGAGGTGGGATGGTCTCAATCCACTGATCTCTTTGCAAGGGACTGTTGGAGTGTCTCACTGAGTTGGTATCAGTGTGCTCAACTTCTCGTTTTAGAAAGAAAAATACAGTTGGGCACACCATGCTTAATTGTTATTTTCTCAACTGGGAAATTCGATCTTTCATTGCCTTTTTACGAAGATGACGCTATAACCATCAGCTTCTCCAGATATTACTGCTCAGAAAATCAGTCATTGTTCGAGGCATTTTGATAATACTGCTCTCCTTTCAGGTAACTAATGTCACCTGAGAAGGGGGCTTAGACCAGATGACCTCCAGAGTGGCTTCCAACCTCAACCTTTGGGTTGTGTGATTCTGTGATTATGATAACGGTAACAGTTATGTCAGCACACCCCTGTTAAGGGATACAGGGGGCTGTGAGCACTGATCTATAATAGGCATCAACAATAAAATATTTTATGCCTTCGCGAAAGTAATTTTGCACTTTTATCGGATTTAACCATATCAACAATCATGGATATTTTTACAGGACCTGCCCCACTACTCTGTTGTGTGCATTAATTAGCTAATATTTCTTCAGTGATTTGCATATGTAAATGCTATATAAATGCTAAATAGTTATTAACTCTAACTTGCTGCTAGTGCTCACATCACCATGGTAAGCACTACGTTCTTTCCAACTGTATAAAAGCTAATAGGCTTTGTCCAAGGATAGACCTTGCCACTGCTGCAGGGCAGCAAATAATAGTCTTCAGGATTGTTTTCAGTAGTCTTCAAGGGGTTTGTATCAAGTTATTCTTAAAGAAGTAAATCCTCTCTAACACCAGCATTTTATCTAACATTTACTGTAAACCTTTTTATCCTGACTTCTTTTTTCCAAGTAAGAAGGTTTTTCTTCCAGTATTCTTATTTTCCAGCTCATCAATATAACAGAATTTATAAAATTACATACCATGTTTTGTGCTTTTTTTGTTTTCAAACAATAATTGTGGAATCCACCTTGTGGTATGGGTCAATATACCATCCACGTGATGCCTAAACCATCCTCTCAGCTACGGGTTATCTGAAGCAGTACACACAGCTCCAACTTACCTGTTTTTCCCTATCAGACACTGTGAAAACATGCAGCTTAGAAGCAGAAGACCACTAAAACTTACACTGTTTAGAGGGGAAAGACCTGGATGAAAACAAATGGTGTATGTTTTCAGCCAGAAATAAATAAAGCATGGACTATGGCTCTCTCATCTACGAGTAAGTTTTATTAAAGAGTTAGAGCAAGCTCTAGTTTACAAGATATTCAGAACCATATGTATGCATTAATTAAAGGAATGTGGAGGAGGAGGAGGGGATCTGAGAAAATAACAAAGCAGCAGTGTATGCGTGCAATGATTTTTCATTCTGTTTCGCTTCAGCTCTGCCCCTGCAACAGAGGATCTAATCAATCTGCCGGCTATTAAGTTTGTTAATTGATAATGCATACTAATTAGGCTGTGCGCAGTTACTTAAGAGACTTTGCTAAGGTGATTGTAGGCACAAGTCCAAATGGAGTTTAAAGTATTCTGTGTGAGGTTAAAACCCATCAACCAGAATAGATGGATTTTATATTATAACAGAAGGCACAACATACCCATAAGTATTTAATGTATTGCACGATTATCCATTGTTACATATCCTAAATCTACAAAACAATTAAAAATATAAAAACATACTCTAAAAAATTTAACTAAGTAAGGTATGCATGTGAATATGTGGAGAGACCAGAGAAGGAGAGAAACTGCAATTTGGTCTTAAAATAAATATTCATATTAATTTTCACACGTATGTCTAGGAACAATGGTATGGAGCTCTGCTGCAAGGGAGGAGCAAGCATAATGAGAATGCAGCCTAATCTAGCTTTATGAACACTTGGACAATAAGCCACATTAAAAAGACATGCCTTTCTGCCCCCATCCAACAGGGCAATAAAACAGCAGTAGCGGAGTAGCATCAGAAGCATGTCAACTAGCTATTTGTAATATATAGATAAAGTCAGAGCTATTATTTACATAGATACTGTATTATTACAGAGCTAGGAGTTTCCTTTTCATTTCTGGTGGCTCTATCTGTGGTACAGTTTGAGTTGCTCCTGACCTTAAGGAAGTAATTTCTCACATATTAATATTCTTGGTCTTTTTTTCCTCCTTTCTTCTTCTTTTCTATGCATCATATAAAATGAAAGTTCTTCGCAATATGAATTCGGATTTGGCAAGCACTAGTGATGGAGGTAGTGGGCATTTAATTAGTGAATGAATTCTATTCTTATGGTGTGGCCATTGGACCCAAAATCCAAGCTGTAGTGCTTTATTTTAACTACATGAAAATGACTGGGTGCCACAACTTAGTAGGCAGAAAACTATTTTAAAGTACTGAGTAGTTAGAAACCGAAAGAAAAAAACAGCTATACAGGGAGAGTATTTCATGTCTCATAGCCTTGAAGAAAATTTCTTGCAATGAGATACGTGTATTGAAGAAAGAATTATTCCAGTGAAAAATTTTTATTATCGGTGTGTAGTGTGCTGGTTTGACTGAAAATGGGTCAATTTTCTTCATGCAGTTAGAAATCTTTCCTTTTCACAGCTAGCATGCTCATTATTTAGACTTAGTTTGAGAGCAAGCAGATAACATCCCAGGCCAGAGTTAATGTTTTTAATTGCTCTGCTCTGGGAGCCAAGGACATTCTGAGTGCTCTGCCCACAGGTGTGACAAAGCGAGGCAGAGATGGGGCAGAGCTTGATTGACATCCAGATTGATCAATAGGAGTATTCCATCCCATTAGCGTCTTGCTAATTATTTAAGGAAAGTTGGGAGTTGGGAACTTCTGGATTGCTCTTCCACTGTCTCTTGCTCTCTCTCTGGGGTACAGCCAGGGGAGGTCTCTGGAGGATGTTTAGTTTGGCTTTTTACCATTTTGCAGAGGCCACTGAGCCTTTCTGCCTTTTTCCTCTCTTTTCTCTCTCTGGGATTGTCTGTTCAGACCAGGTGCAGCTTCCTGGGACTGGCTGCTCAGCTGTGGACAGAGTTCATGAGGAATTGCCTTGAATATCTTTTATTTCTACTATATAGATATATTTACTAGTAGCGTATTAGTATTTCGTTATTTTATTAAACTGTGTTTATCTCAATCCAAGTTTTTCCCTTCCCTTTTGATTCTCTCCCCCTTAAGCAGGCAGCTATCATTGTACTGCTAGCCTGGGTTAAGCCACGGCAGTGTAGTCAATGGATACATTTGGAGTGATAGTATGTATGTACGAATAAAAAGGTTTTGGTACCCACAAAGTTGCACAACAGTAGGTGTTTAGAGTGTACGTTACAATTAACTGTTTTGTATGTATAGGTTATGCCTATATTATATTGAGGATCATGAGAAAATTACTTTGTTTCATAGAATTTAGTGACTTGATCTTGTGTGTAATACAAATCTGGAGAGACATGAGGACACTCATTTAAGTGGCTGAGCAGTGACCCTGAGGAGCCATGCATGAAATAAGCAAAATATTATGTTCATCAGGTCACAGGAGAAACCTGATGAGCCTGGTTTTAAGAAAAAAAGCACCTGTCAATAGGCTTTGTGACACTAGCAATGCAGCATTCTCGCTGAGAGATACAAGCACAACTAATAACAAAGTTTTTTGATGTTTTCTTCCTCTGACGGTTCTGTAGGAGCTGTAATACCTCTTATCTCTTTCAGTGTTTTGCTTAACAGTCTGTAATGAACGAATAAATAAGACGAGATGAGCTTAAAAGGCAATCAAAGTAGTTGGGAATTGTTGACATGAAAGAGTGATTAACAGAATCATAGAACACTGGGTTGGAAGGGACCTCAAGGATCATCTGGTACAACCTTTCTTGCCAAAAGCAGTCTAGACAAGGTGGCCCAGCACGCTATCCAGATGAAATTTTAAAAAGTCCAGTGTTGAGGTATCCACCACTTCCCTGGGGAGATTATTCCAACAGCTGATTGTTCCCATTGTGATAAATTTCCCTCTTGTATTCAATCGGAATCTCCCCAAGAGGAACTTCTACCCATTGCCTGTCATCTTTTCCACATGACCCCCTGTAAAAAGTGAGTCTCCACTTTCTTTGTAGCAACCCTTTAAATACTGGAACATGGTGATGAGGTCTCCCCTAAGCCTTCTTTTCTCAAGGCTGAACAAATCCAGCTCTCTCAGTGTCGCCGTTTACTGCAGGGTGACAAGAAACTGTGGTAGATGCTCTCTGTTAACCCCCCGCTCTCCCCACAAAGGAAAGGTAATAGGAGGAAAAGGGAGAGAGACTTGCAAGCTGGAAAAAGTTAAAAATGCTTTACTAATGCTACTAATAAATGGATAAAATAATACAAAATATACAAAACCAATCTTGAATTTCCCAGGGTAGTGCAGTGTTACCGCGGTGGAGCTGGTGTTGCCCCAGCAGCTGCAGGGCAGGCACCCAGAAGTCCTGGGCTGGACTCCGCAGTAAACTGGAACTAGTTTCAGGGATGCAAGGTCTGGAACCAGGCCTCGGATCGCAGCAATGACAAGCAGGGTCCTCTTCAGATGACGGCCACGGTCAAAGAGAGCGAAACCCTCGCAATCTCCCACTTTTATAGGGTGTATGAAGTGTATGAGATGGAATACTTAGTTGGTCAGTTTTTATTCACCTCTTCTGTCTGCCCCTCCTTGCAAATACGCCCCTCTCACCTATGGAACATGCAAAATTTATCAGCAACCTTGGGTGCCACAGCAATAAGTCTAAACCTGGACCTCTTCCGCATACCATTCCTACTGTTATCACCTCCAGAGCAAACAGTGTCTGAAAAACATGCAGTCAAATTCAGAAAAGTGCAGTTACTTAGAAGGACTTAGCTGAAAGGAAAATTCACTAAAAGAGAAACTGGTCTTATTTTTAACAAAACCAGGACACTCAGCCTTTCCTCATGGCAGCTTCCCAGTCCTTTGATCATCTTTATGGCTCTTCTCTGGACCCTCTCCAGCCTGTTCACAACTTTTTTGTGTAGCGGGGACAAAATTGAATACAATATTCCAGGTGTGGCCTGATAAGCACTGAGTAGAGTAGAATAATGACTTCTTTGTCTCTGCTGGTGATGTCCTTGTTGATGTAGCCCAACACACTGCTTTCTTTGCCGTAGAAGCACATTGTTCACTCATATTGAGCTTGTTGTCTACCAGGACCCACAGGTCCCTTTCCACAGAGCTGCTCCCCAGCCATGAACATCCCAGCCTGTGCTGCACTCCTGGATTATGTTTTCCCAGGTGCAAGACCTTACACTTGTCCTTGTTGAACTTCATAAAGTTCTTGTTAGCCCACTCTTCCAGCTTATCCAGAGCTTCCTGCAGGGTGGCTGTTCCTTCCAAAGTGTTCACTTCCCCACTGAGTTTGGTACCATCAGCAAACTTCATTGGGGTACACTTGATCCCATCATTCAGATCACTGATGAAGATAATAAATAGCACTGGGCCCAATGTCACTTCCTGAGAGATCCCACTTGTGACAGATTGTCAGATTGAAAAGGAGTTATTTACTACTGCCCTCTGGGTACGGCCTGTCAGCCAATTCCCCACCGGCCACAGAGACCACTTATCTAAACTTAATGTATCAGTTTCTCTAGGAGGAAGCTGTGGGAAGCCATACTGAAAGCCTTGGAGAAATATAGGTAGATAATTTCACTAGACTTCTCACTAGGCTTCTCTACACCTCAAGGAGGATACAAGAAGATGATGATTTCACAAGAGAGTTTGATAGCAGAACTGTGGAAATTCTTACAAATCTCTCACTGTAGACAACAGGGTCTGGATTTGTCCCTCCCGACACAGGCACTCTTCTGAGTCACTCCCATTGGGCTTTTTGACGCTGTAGGGCCTTTGCCTCCTTGATGGTGAAAGATGGACACAACCAGCAAGTAGTTCTGACCACCCAAGATCAGAACTGCCCTCTGGAAGATCCTGTTGCTTGATGGACATCAGCACATTCCTAGGGAGGATGAGATTCTTAATACACTGAAATGTGTCTGAGGTGAGTGTTTACAGGAAGGCTGGGTGTATGCACGTTGACCACTTCTGTCTGTTTGTAAAGAGCAAGATGTTTCAGGGGCGGTAGCTTTATCTATCTATTTATGTATCTATCTATCTATGGCATAAATATAGAAGGAGTTACAACACTGGTCACTGCTTGTATGGTGACCTCTCGTGTCAGCAACAAATATATGTTCTGAGGAAGCCTGTCTTACACCAGCAATAACCTGATCACTGGTAATTATGAAAGAAGCTAGATGAACAACTTTATTGATTAGCTCTGAAGGGGAGCTTAGAGTGAGGTACAGCATGGGCTCTTATATTTTGATGTGTGGCTGAAACACTGAGGAGAGTTCGCTTAGCCATTGAGCAGTCTACTTTAAGGCTGCCCTCTGAATGAAATAAAAGGACAGAGCAGGTTAAATCCTACTATGTCTGTTCAAGAGAACTGCCTGTTCCAGGAATATTGCACCTGCATTATTGAAGAGGGTTCTGCTGTGACGTCTCTCTTTAGTGCACATCAGTGAGATTTTAGCCCATAATGTCAACTAAAACGAAGTGAATAGTAGGAAAAATGTTCCACGAATATTTGCTCGAAGTGGAAAGTGGATTTCAATTAGACCATGTTTGCAATGCTTTCACGTTTGGTTTCCAGGAACACTTGAGTGCTCAAGCTTTATTAGTATGAATAACTCATGAAAAAGTGAATGCAAGCTCAACTATTCACAAAAAGCAGATTTTGAAGAGAAAATTCACTGGAGAAGTGTGTGACCAATTTTGAATAAGAAGTACTTTCGAGAATTTTACAATGTTACTATCTCTTTGTGGGTGGTTCACAAAGAGAAATAAAGGTAACATCTGCAGAATAATTTTCTGCAAATAAAATGTTCAATCAACTCTAATGTAAAAAACCTCTCAGTGTCACTGTTATTTCTGTAAGGATAATATTCATTGTTTCTGGGTTTGTTGTTGTTTGGTTGGTTTTTTATTTTTTTACAAGAAGAAATTCCTAGCTTATTGTCTAGGGCATGCTTCATAGAGGTTCAAGCACCTAGAGCTCCCATGGACTTAAATAAAATTTGAGACTGCTTGATACCCTCAGGACTGGATCCTAATTCTTGCTAGTTCATGTTTTCCTGCTGTAGTATTATAGGTTACACTTTTAGAAAACTGTGCCTGCTCTCCATTTGTGTCATCTTAGAGATTTTTTTCTTGATGAACTGAAATGTACAGTATTTAATTATGCTTTTCATTGTGTATATTTTTTACTTCGTATGCTCCATTACTATATTCTATATAATTGTATTTAAGATAAAAAAGGCTGCAGGGAATTTGCTGGATTGTAGTGTCATAACTTTGAATGGGCTGGCATTTTATTTCAGTGAGACTCCTTAGACTTCAAGGGACTACTTAATATAAGCAAGAGTATCATCCTCTGGGTTTAATTAGAATACAAACCTTACAGCTAAGGAAAGAAAATTTCAAAAGCAGAAGACCTTCACGGAATAAGTAATATTAATTGTAATCGTAGACTACCAGGAATCAAACCATATCTGAAAATGAGTTTTCAGAATTCTCCCCTTTCCTTCTTGTTGCCTCCTTCCTCATATGCTTTTGCCCTCTTTCTGAGTCCTTCTGTCCCCTTTCATGAGGAGAGGAGGAAAGTTATTGCCATGTCTTACTGTCACTTTTGATGTAGACAGTAAGAGAAGCGGCTTTTCATCTTCCTTCGTATCGTGTTCCCCGGCTGTATACAGAACCAAAAGAAAAAGCAAAACAAAACAAAAATAAGAGAGAGAGAGAAAAATACTTTGTATTTCACTTAATACAACACACAAAGAAAAATTATTAATACTCAGCTTTGTGCTCCAGTGTGAACTAAATCATGTAGACTTAAAAATGCAAAAATGAAGATGAATGAAACTCTCTCTTGCTTAGTGATCAAATACAAAATAAATATTTGCCTAAAATGCCATATTTGCTTAATATGTTTTACAAGAAATAAGATACTCTGTTGTACCATTTCTAAGAATATGTAATGCTTTGTTTTCCTTCAGTACTATTTTGCTTATCTCTAAAATATTAAAATAGATCATTTTGCCTGTTCAACAGCAATCTCTTTATATAAACAAATGCTTCTAAATATTTTAAGAAAAGAGGTATTAAATTGGTTAAAACACAAACCATGAGTAAGCCTCTCAGAAAAAATCTGCAAATGTGAAAACAAGAAAGGAAGAGTACACTGCACATCGTAATTATCGCAATTCATCAAATTGTAGCTTAGGTACTAGCACTGAAATTATATCACCCACAGAGCACAGATGTTTTACATAGCCTGAAAAATTCCTTACCTTGTTATAGTGTGATGTACAAATAACTAATTTTATCTCCCATATGAAATATATATGCATGATCTCTCTAAAGACCGTGTCCTATTTGCTGTTGAACATACTTCATGCAATTCCTAGATACACTCTTCCAAGAAGAAGATCAGAAAGCAATTATTAATATCCTACAATTTAGTATTTTAAAAGGTGATGAAAGTACTAAAATCCATATTTTAATCAAAACTTATAATAAAAGAAGTAAGCATGAAATAACAAATGAACTCCAGTCTTGAGACTTCCTGCACACAGCTGTTGCCTTGAGAAGACTCACTGATGGGTCAGAGTAACATCCGGAATGGGTCATTCCTTAGATTCTAAGTGCGATCTCCTTTACCAAAGGATTATTAACTTTTGAAAGCAGTGTCCACCTAAAATTGAAACAAATTTGACCTCTAATTTACATTTTCGTGCTTTTTGTCTTGTTTCTTTAAACAATATTTGCAAAATGCCTTCTCCCAGTAAATATACCGATCTTCATCCTTCCAATTTAAAACAGAGTTCACCTAAAAATATATGCAGTAATTTTGAATAACATCACTCAGGTATGTGATTTTTTTAACTGGACACGTGTCGCACAATGTATTTCATATGCCTATGTGTTAGTCTCACAATTCCAGCTCCCAGGTCAGCTGAACGAGAGAACATCAGTTCCTTTGTCTCTCTCTTAAACTTGAGGTGAGGTAAATGGAATTGAAGACTTTGCTTTCTATTTTGCTGTTCATTAATAGCTTTGGTTTACCTCTGGCTTTTATGATTTTGTATAGAAAGTTATTGTCTTCAGTAGGGTTTCTCTTGATTTATACCAGTATAAGTAAGAACTCATATTGGCTCTTTTCTCTCACTGAAGATGTTGCCCATGAGATGTGTCAGAATAATGACTCAGGAAAATGAAGTCATAGACTAGACAAGGCTCCCAGAGAATGAGCGGCCTTGCACACTTCACTGGTCCCCACATCAGTGTGAGCTGATCCTGCCGTGATGAGGATTACCTGGGGAGGTGCCTGACATTCTCAGTGCCCACTCAATCTGTTCTGTGTGGCAATAGGGGTGATGTTGTGGACATTTGTCCTCGAAGAGTACATTTCTCATACCAGTAGGCTATTGACTTTCAGTAATTGCAAACTTAAGGAAGATTTTTATTGGTATGCTGGAGATAAAGATCTCTTGTCCCAACACCACAATTTCCCACAATGATTAAGTTGCAACGGGGAAATAGACAAATTTGATCCCCTTTTCTCACCTGTCTGAATAGGGAATTGGTGTATGCCTACATAATCAAAGAAACAGCATATAGAGATTTATTTCACAACGGGACTTGTGCCACAAAGCTGTAAGGCAGTTTGTTAATGATCATTTGTCAAGTTTTTTGTCATAACTGGATGCTAATAAGGGATATTAAGAATGAGGGGAAAGAGCGTTTGATTAATAGCCATACCTTTAAACACAATTATATAAAAAATTATTAAAACTTTAAAGAGTCAATAGTTTTGAAAGATGAATTTAGCCAGTTATATTCCTTGTTTAAAATATAACAAAGACACCTGGAATTATAACGTCCTTTGCACAGTGGAAGTCACATTACGTTTTTTGGTGATTACGTCAATTTAGTATTTCACATATTATTAATAATTCCTCATTACATAAAATTATTACTAAACTGGCAATTAAGTGAATGTGAAGGATCCATATGCTGAAGTGTTTGTAACATTTCAATTATGAACTTCACATCAGATGTCTTCCAGTGTACATCAATAACATTAATGAACAATCTTTTTGCCAAAGCCACCCAAATGAGTTCCATTACCTTATTATATTTTCACAGAACCTTGACTAAATCTCCATAAATATTTAGATATTAGCTTCAAGAGGAGTCAGGTAGTCTACTTTCTTGCTTTATAACAAAACCAGGATTCTTCATGTCTCAATAGTTGTCAAATCTAGATTTAAGCATTTCTGCTAATGGCAAGTTCTTATTTCAACCTGTCTTCATCCACTTGATTTTATGCTTGATATTTTTCTTTACATTTATAGTTCCACCTTATTATTTAAACTAAAAAGTATCCTAAGTTAAGGACGCTTCCCTTCTCACTGTTCCTTTTCGAAGACAGGTCTGTTCACCTAAAGTAAACCAAATATTTCTCAGACAGTAGCCAGAACAATTTGTGTACTGTAAGTCATAATGGTATCTTTCCTTCCTACTTTCAATCTGTGAACCACATAGGTTAATTGTCATCTTTTCTGTAAATGCAAAAATCAAACCATTTTTCAAACATAGGGAAGATTAAGAAAAGTAATAATTGAATATAACAGACAAATGCTATGCATACAAAACTCCTCCCTTGCTCTGCTGTGCTTTTTCCCTGCCAAAGACATAAAAAATACTGCAGCAAATCCAAGCATATTAGTAAGATAACTTCAGAAATGCTCCTCCCTTCATCTTTGGCTTCCCAATTCAGTCAGTCTTAGAATCTGTCATTTATTCCCTTGTGCTTTGAACTGATGGACTGTAAGATTACCAGCGTGGCAAATATTTTGCCTTCCTACACTCCAAAAGTTTGACCAGTCGCCATTACTGACCAACGTTGATAAGACACAGGTGAGCTACTCTTCTTACTACCTCCTCTTTAAAAATGAAGTATTGGCATGTGTCACTCCAATACAACTGCAGTGGGTACAAATACAAGACAAACAAACTGTAGAGGATTTGTTTCCCTTTAATCATTGGTGGTGAGTTCCATGCAAATGTCTGAGTCTGTCTTCATGTCTGTATCCAAAAGACTGATGAAGTAGCATGCACTTGTAACACTACAACACGAGCTAGTAGCAAGGAGAGAAACACTGATGTTAACATCTATCACAGCAACTGAAGATAGCCAAATTTAAGGTTGCTTCTCCTTGATTTATCATGCTTGAATGAGGTCTCTAACAAAGACTCAATACAGAGCCTTTGTTAGAGAGAGCTAACTCCCCTGCTCCTAACCCAACAACCTCACAATCTGAAAGAAGGTTTTTCCCTCGTCTTTCCCAGAACCTTTCTGTTTATAGTACTCCAAGTATCTAGGCTATTGTTTCAGCAATGTTTGATTTATTTTCAAAGAATGGACCTGTCTGTGAACAGAAAAAGGGAGGAATGAAATGCCCTTGTGCTGTGAGATTTTTGGGGGATTGTACCACGTCATATCCACATGGTATGGGCTCCAAGGCAGTGGTGTCAGGTGATCATCCCTGCCTCTGCATAAGTTTTCTGGGAGAGTTGAAAGGTTATAAATTGCAAATGCAGAGAACATCGTTTGATCACAGTGATGAGGTGCCTGGCAAAATCCTAAAACCCTCCATCAAAAAAATAAATGTGAGCTGAATTATCACTTTCTGTATTGAGCTTTTATTAGAGATCTCATCCAAGCATGGTAAGTCAAGGAGAAAAAACCTTAAAAGAAATTCACCTTTACTTTTGTCCTTCCTCCAGCAACCTGGAGTCTTCCAGTCCTGTTCCTTTTGTCTTCAACTCATCGGCCCTACAACTCTATTTGCTGGATTTGCCACCGTTGTTCCTCACATTCTCTTTTTATCTCCCTCTAGTACCTCCATGTCCTACACATCATCTGTGTTGCTCATAGTAGAGTCATGCAAACTAATCTGTCCTGTCTTATGAAGTGTGAATATAGGATTAAGAGAAAAAGAAAATGGGCACATTCTGTATTTTTGTGTATTAAACTGTGAATAGCAAGCATCCCCAAGGAAAAGGAAAAAAGTGTTTCTAAAAGATCCAGAAATACTGTCTGTGTGGTTGCAGCAGTGGAATAATGAAAAAAATTGTTCAAATGAAAGATGTGAAACAAGTTCTTATGCACTGCTGCTATATAAAGGATGCCATCAAAAAACGATCTAGAAATTAAGCTGATTCAGGCTTGGCTACAATCAATATGTTATTTTTGGAAATAAGGTAGAGACATCCATTTCTGATAGTTAAGCAAGAGGTATTTGTTTGCTAGAGCAGATCAACATTACAATTCTGGTGAAAAATGGAACATAACGCTTTGATCAGAAACCCAAATTAGTCCAACTGAAAGCAGCACGGTTATTTTATACCATATGGGAGTTTCCTTACTGTGTTTCCCATTATTAACTTGTTCTTACATGTGAAGTGGTGCACCAGAAGCTGTCTTCCAAGCAAAGGAAGGCAGTGTTTCGTGGGAACCTCCAGGTATTATGTACTGTGGAAGATGTACTACGGCCAGAGAGCCCAACCCTGGGGAATAAGTGGGACATTGGGCAAATGAGCAACAATGGAGCATACTAGTGACATGCTCAAACTGAGATATTTGGGTTATCAGTTGTTGGATTTTTTTTAATTAGAATTTAAACTTTATCACAGAACACAGTTCTTGTGGCATTTTAATATATTAAAAATAAAAGCATCTTCCATTCTATATGCATTTTTTTGAAATATTTTTGAAAAAATATAATTAGTCCTTCTTTTTTATTAAGTCCATGTATTTATTTGAGTCTAATTCGTTGATAAACTAATTCAAGAAAAGTCAATTTGAGTTGGAAAATCTAGCTTCTGTGAAGCTGCCAGCACCAGTAAGGCCTTTGGTGACTGCTTAAGTGAGCAATCATGCAAGTTAGAGATATTCTGAAGTGACTTTGACTTACATGTTAAATCTTTCCAAGACTGCAAACAGTTCTGTTTGCAACCAAACTCAAAACATAAAAGCTCTATACACAATAAAGCATGTTATTTGTCACACAAACACAAACCAAAAAAAAAAGTATCAAGTAATTTTTCCAGCAGAAACAACCCTTCTCTTCAGTGTGCAAGAAGCTGTACAAAAGCAGAAGCATAGAGTCTCCAGGAAGCATGCAGTCTAGATAAAACATTAATTCTACCGTAGACAACAAAAAAGAGCCATGTAGTGTTGGTCAGTATGACAGGAGATTTGCAGCTTGAGTGTTGCCGAGTTTGTTTGTTGGCAACTCAGCACGAGAGAATTCTGCAGTGCAATATGAGGGTAGACGATGAATATCCATCATCACGTGAAAGGCAGCACTGGCTAAAGCTCTGACAAACTCTTGCTGGTGTTGATATGTATCAGGATCTTCTGACTCCCGCAAAAGGTAGTAAACTATCCTCAAAACCAACTGTGACAAATACACCTTTCGCTTGAAAAAACACTACATTTTGCAACTCAGTCTTGCTGTGTTTGAGCCATGAGGAGTGATGCCATAGGTGATGTGAGAGGTTGCATGAAGGCACAGCATTGCTCAGTCTTCTGCACCAAGGGCTATATTCTTCTGGACCTAAAGTGATAGCCTTGATGGTGTCATGTCATATGAACTCACTGGCTTCCATCAGAGCTCACTTGGAGGTCTCAACAGCATTCTTTGTTATGGGCTTTGAATATGTGTGTGTTTTATTTCTGATACTTGGCTGTTGGTCTCAAGCGGAAAGGCCATGAGTTACCTGGACACAGCAGTTGAATTTACGTGGGAAGGTATTCTTTAGGTGAGCTTTCCTATAAATGCCTCCAACGTCTCGAAAGTTTATGTGACTTTTGCATATAGGTCATTTAAACTATGTGGACAAATTTCTCAGCTTTTCACTTTCTGAGGTCTAAATTTACTTTAAAAACAAACAAACAAGCAAACAAACCAAAACAAAACCCCACAAACAAACAAAACCCCCAAAAAACAAAACACCTCTCCCTGTTACATTCGTAATCGTATTTGCCAAAAATATTGCCATGGACAGTGGGGAGACTTTTGTAAGAGTCATGACAGCCTCCACTGATTTTGAGTCTTAATTGAAGCTTTAATTAATGTTTCCTTTGAAAATCAGCCCTAGTTTTGTATTGAAATCGAAAGGGCCAAATCAGATACTTCCAAGGTGCTTTATGAAGCACTGAGATGAATTCTTGGGTTTATGTAGCGCTGTCACACACAGGATCCTTTGGATCTTCCACACTATTCCATCACGTGAAGATGAGAATTTAATCAATGGGAATCAATTCATAGCTCAGCTTCTCCACTATTTGTTTTTTCCATATATGTGATGCAAAGACTCTTGTTACAAAACTGTGATCCTCATTCCCAGAAGCTTCTGGGTGGGGAGAGGCAACAGAGTGTCTCCTCACCTGTTGCTACAGGGTGTATTGGATGCTGCTTTGCAGGTGCAAGAAGCAACTCTTCTCACCTCTTTCTCTGTGAGGAATATTTTCTCCACTCTTCCTGGAGGATGGGAGCATGGCACTAGAGAGGATCATCAGCAAAAGTCTGCAGCAAAGCTAAGGGGAAAATAAGGAAACCTTCTCATGAGAAATTTTAATTAATGGTGAATAGACTTTAAGGGGAAGGAAGGAGACTTTTGTACCTCCCTAACATAATTTCTGGTTAAACTGACTGGCAAACCAAGCCATGGCACCTAATACTGACTTTTAAGCCAAAATCACTGTGATCAGCATGAGTTACACATTACACACACCTTCCCCATATATTTTATCATTGCAAGAGTAATGCCAACAGAAAAGGCGTTAACTGTTAGTAGGTGCTAATAACAAATAACTTCTTTCCTTTGTGAATAGCTACTTTGGCTGTATGGCATGGTGATGTTTTTCTTTTTATGCAATCAATGAGTCCGTGAAACACCGCTGTAGAGTAACAAATTGGGGACTTACTGGAGCCAAAATAAAATACACCTGATGGACTTCTGACAGAAATAAACAGCATAAATCAACTGTATTAACCACTCAGACATGGGGGAAAGCTGCAGTAAGTCCCAAGCATAACAGGAGAAAACTGAACCAAACCAAACACCATTTGGAAACTGCAAAGGTATGGCGGCCGGCTCTCACGGGGTGCGTCACTCTCACCCGCTCGCTCCTCTGCAGCCTGCTCAGAGGCACAGGGCTCCAACAGGTCCTGTTGTCCTGCAAGGTGGTCTTGAACTGCATGGGGGAAATTACAAAGGAAAGGACTGAGCTCCTGTCACCCCATGCAAATTGCCTTTGCCGATCTGTAATTTCCCCATCGCTCCCTGGGATGCGCCAGCTCCTAGTGCCCTATGCACGGGGAAATATCTTTAGTCTTGAGCCCGGATTCAGTCTCCTAAACAGGAATGCCCAGTCACTATGGACTCTTCCCAGTTGCTTTTACTCATGAGGTCAGTTTGCAGGTAAATTGAGATATTTGAGACTGCTGTTGGCATTGTGAAAGGATATAGTTAAACTAAGTTAAAGCTAGGTTAATCAAACTTAATTAAATTTAATTACATTGAATTAAGCTTCTAATTACACTGTTCACATTGAAAACAATTCAGATCTATTTTAAGAGATTTTTTAGTAGTGGCAAAATTTTCCTATTTGTTGTTCACCTCCCTAACCTCTGCCTGCAGTCTATTAGTGTCTCAGAAAAAGGCTTTCCTTATCTCCCTGTCCTAACACATATTGGAAAGCTGTTGTTTTCTCCTGGATATGACTCTAAAACACTGAAATAACAAAAGGACAATTGCCCTCAACTACACAGTCTGGTATTGTTTCTGTTACATGACTATAGTCGAGGAAAGCTTGAAATGTGCCAGCTTTCCTACAGAGGTTACAGTCTCTATCATTTCCCCAGGCATGTTCATCCACTTCAAAGAGAGGGCAAGTCCTCTTTCAGATTAGACTTTCCCTTTTATAGATTTATTTCTCGTTGACTTTAAAATTATACAATTAAAGCTAATATAGGTAATTTAAACATTTAATTTATTTAATGGCATTGAAGAGAGTGCTTAAGGTCAGAGGAGATCTGAGGTCCTAGAGACTTGCAGAAGTCATGATTCATGAGTGATTTCTAGCCTGTGGTGATAGTTAGCTGGGTGACATTGGAGGATAATGACCAAAGGCCTGAGAGAGATGCTGCCAGGAAAGCATCTGCTGCCAGAGGTACATGAGAAAGCTGGGAGAAGTCTTGTTCACGTGAAAACAACACATTTTAAAGTTTATTTTAAAATAGAATGAGACTGAAGTCCTATTTCCTTATTATAAGGAAAGCTTTTGCTAGAACAGTTCTGTTTTGATTTACATGTAGGAAATACCAGTATAAGGCATGTCTGAAAACCTGGCATGTTACTGCAACAGCACCTTAGGAAAGCAGACTACAAATACAAAAAAATACATATATATTTATATAACATTAGTATCTCTGGAGGGCAAGCATTTACTAACGAAGAGCAAGTACATTAATAACATGAAAGATGGAAACAAATGTAAACAAATAAATAAACACACAGAATCCAAAAGTTGAGCCAAATAAATTTGTTTTCATTGTACTAAAACTCATGCCACAGATGCAAACATGTAGAGAGAAGTGCCTGCTCAGGAAGCATCCCCTCTTGTGTATATATATCTGTTCCTATTCCTCCAAAAAAATCTCTGCACCCTGTGCCTCAGAGGTGGTGGGAATCCATGGTGAGTAATTGATGCCAGAGGCAACTGCCTTTGATATCCTCCTGCAAAATGCCAGTGGAGAGGTAGGCAGTGATTGTTTGTTCTGCTGTGTCCGCACTGCCTTCCTGCAACATTGGTGAGGACAAAAGCCCTCCCAGTAAGGACGGTCACTCAGGCTTGTGGGTGTACAAACTGTGCCCATCACTGCATGTTATACTTGCCTCACTGGCCTGTGTCCCAGCGATGAGACCACTTGGGTTTGGCTGTGCCATTGGATTCAAAAAGGGTTTACTGAAATTTGTTCTCTTTTGTGCTCTTCTGTGAAGGACAAGAGCCTACACAGGGTCTATGTATTATATCACACCCAAAAGCAGGTTAGATGGATGCTCTACTGAAGTCTGAACAGAAGCAAATTCTGATCTCAAGGACCTTCAGCTGGGAAAACTAGACACTACAGCCTAGTGTTTTCGAAAATGTCTGGAATCCCTTCTTAGGACACATCAGGATAGCCCAAAAGCGATATTCAGTGCGGGAAAGCGGCTCAGACCCCTGTAAGAAAGAAGACTTTCCAGAGTCACACAGGTCCATAACATCTGTCATAAGTCTGTACAGGTCACACACAAGACTATCTCTCAGAAATCTTCTCTATGTACCCAGGCTACCACAGTACTTCTCTAGCATGACGCAACTTAAATGAAGAAGTATCAAAATATGTTACACACATGTATTCTCTGTGGATATGCTTAAATCATAAGGACAAATTTGCCTTGCTGTATGACCTGATAGAGAATAATGGCTGATAAATGCAGAGGTTGTGTTGTTTGTAAGGGGTTGCAGAACAGAGGTCTGGCCTTATGAGCCTTCTGAGAAGTATTATGGCTTTCACTGAACTCCCAGAATTTGGTTGATGGCCCAGTCCTGGAATATTTTTGTACTTCAAAGTCACTGGTTGTTTAATTTGGATGCATGGAATAACATGTTTACGTATGCCTGTGGGATTCTATAGCAGCTAAATTGGGAGTGGTACAGTATTTGATCACAACAGTCTTGGCTGGAGTCTATTAGAACGTTCTTTGATAGAAATCAAGAAATCTGCTTGGAGGTCCATTTTTAGGGTTACTTTTTTTAGAAAAGCATTTTTGTTTTAGAATAAGGGAACATGTTGTACTAAAAGCCTTCCAGTGTCAGGTAGATTAGCTCAAAATATAAATTAAGACATTTGCCACAATTTATCAATTTATCTAGAAAATATTGCTGTGTAAACACAAAATGGAAGAAACTGATGGTCATTCAAAATTGTCTTTCCTCAAAACTGGTACAAACTTAGGCGAGACCTTTCTAGACCTTTCGATAAAATAAAATAACAAAGCAAAGTAAATTAAAATAAAAAATGAGATTAAGACAGTGCGCAGCCCTACTAACAGAACCTTACAGAACACCCAACTTTTTCCATATCATCTAATATTGCCTAGCTTGGTTTTTCATAGTCCCTTTCTGGTGTGCATCAGAGCTTAAGACACAGCCAAGGACATCCTGATGAAGATTAATATTGGGCTGGTGGGGGTAGAATATTAATAAAAGAAAAGAAAACCAAAGGCTACACTGCCAAGAAAACATTCATCTGCAAACTAGGGGAACAAGCTCCCCACAGGCAGGTTAAAAATACTTCAACTTTTTATGTAGAAGAAGATACTTTCACTCATAGACAGTTCTTGCTTTTCTTCAACCAAAAAGGAAATAGAAAGAGCATTAGCATAATTCATGTCAACTTAAATAAGAGACAAAATAGGAAAATTTTGGCTGATATCTGACAACGTGTACCTCTTTTTTGACAAGAAAGAAAATTTAGTCAATGGATTTCTGTAGGTTAAAAACATAGCAGTTTATGGTGCTGTCCTAGCCATACCACTTCCAGCAGAGAAGCACGGAGGAATGTGTCAGGTAAGATTTGGGTTGGGCAGAGCTGCCAGCAGTGGCAAAGGACAAATATTCTGCTCCTGTAGGCTTCCGTACTGCGCCATTTACAGGTGTTCTTACAAACTTGGTCGGATAAGAGAGATTGTTTCTGGAAAAAAAATTAGTTTGAAAGGAAGAAAAAGAGAAAGCTGCCAGCTTTTCCTTAACTTACCTTCCCCATTCTAGAGTTTCTTAACTGTGTTTACACAGACAGGCCTCTTTTTTTGTTCTTTTTTTTCTTTTTTTTTCTTTTTTCTTGGGTATCCTTATTTTTCTTCAGTTTCCTCCCTAGTGCAAAGCATTTCAACAATTTCATTTAAAGAAATGTGTGGGAGGTCAGGGGAGTTGTGGCCAGTGATGTTATTTACCCAGAAAATAAAAAAAAATTTTTAAAAAAAGGAGGAAGGGAAAAAAAAGAGGCACCAACAAGTGAAGACTTGCCTGAAGGCTTCAAGGTCGCAGCACTATTTGGAAGCCAATTCTGTGCAAAGGTACCACAGTTTACATTCGGCTTGCCAGTGCTTGCACACACACACAAATTCATATAGCTATGCTAGGAAATAAGCTGCCCTCCCCTTCTAAGGAGATGGAACGTCACAGTGGCCTTTTTCAGGTGGAAAAGATAGGATACAAGATGTTAAGTGGTGTGAGATAATGTGGTAGCTTTACAAAACAAAATGTTAGCATTTTGGAAACAGAGTGGATTTCCTCTTCAGAAGTTCCAGCTGTGATGTCTGATCTGTGACTGACAGCATACAGCCAAAAGTGCTACCATAAATCAGAATACATATAGAGTAGATCTTCTTCTTCTACTACTTAGTTTTCATCCTTTGCAGAGCAGTATATTGCAAACTTAGCAAATGGAAGAGTACAGAAATGGAAAACCTGTACAATGGTGTTCTGCCTATGAATTGGCAGCATCCTCCTGTAACAAAGATTTCACTGGGGTGTGAGGTGATATGTATTCTCTTGAGAAGGCCCATATAATGCTTTTTATGTGTAGCACTCATGTGCAAATTCCAGGTGCATATCTTGGGGTAGATCTGGTTCTCACAGGAGAAGCTGAGTATCTGAAGATGATATTGACTTCAATTGCAACGATGAAAATTAACCAGTTCAGATATCCATGTCCCTTGGGTCCTAGAGAACTTAAAAGACACACTGTATGTAAAAGAGTAAGCCAGTAGAAGAGATGGAAGTGGAAATATTAAATTTTTTGGTTTTATCATTCAGACCATCCTGCCTCATATATTGAACCTTGACATATTATATAGAAACTCTAATTAGGCCATTTTTATATTGATTTTGTCCATAAAAGGAATGTATTATAACACAACTATAAAATATCCCCCGTTTCTGAATAAGACAAAAGTCCCCCTTGCTTCCCAAGAGCCTAAGAAATCAAGAAAGGCTTCATAGTTCAGCTCAGTGATATCAAAGCATACCTTATACATGTGCCAGTCATCTTCAGACTATAAATAACTTCAGTTTCCATTTTTCGAAGTACAAAAATAGCTCATGTTGGAGATTGCATATAACAATACAAAACCATTCAAAATTCAATTTGATGAACAACGTTCAAGAGGCCAGACACTCTCTTGTCCTCAAATACTGATAAATTTATCACCTCAAACAGTGATAAATAGATAAATTCCCAGGCTATTCCCTACTGATCTTTCTAAGCACATGCAACAATACAGACAATGTGTGAGGACCTACAGTCCCATCAAATGGCCTGGAAAGACACGAGAAGGTAGCCTGTCGCCTTCATTTTCCTGCTGGATATCTGACTAGGCTGCCTGACTGCTTTCTGGAGTGCTTTCAATCTCAACTTGAGTGCTTCAGTTTGCAGGTTGCTTATCCAATTCACCAATATAAACAAACCAAAATTGCCGAGTTTTTGTTATTAAGTTAAGATGGCCTTGCACTTTTGTTCCTTTCACATAATTTAGAAACATTTATTAAAAGGGGGAGATATCATTTCTACCTTTTCCTGCTCAAAGCTCAAGAATCTGAATGAATAAAACTATTTCTTACCTGGGGAGGAATACTGTAACACTATTCCCTAGCAGAAGAGAATCAGCAAGTAGTCGTTTGGCATTCTGTTCTCTGTGAGGTAGTAGCATTGAGATTATAGTATAATAATGTAACAGGCATCTGAAGCACACCTAAAGATCACAAAGCAGTTTAATTCCGAAGACTGAGGTTTTCCACTCATAGCTGTTATTATCCCGTATTTCATAAGGATGCCTAGACATAGAGAGTAAATATTATAAAAACAGAAGAACTGTGGCAAAGTAGGTTGCTATCCTGAAATTTTTCCTCCACATTCTCTATTGTCAGATGATCTTTGATGAGTAAAGATTTTCTTTCCAATAGTAGGCAGGTCTAGTTTATCACGTAAAGCAAAGTTCTGTACTTGTCAGTTTGTCTTTTAATCTTATCCCTAGAAGTTCTTACTTTTTATTATTTCACAGTTAAAAAGGATTTGGTGATCAGCAAGAAGATGGTCAAAGTCATAGATGGTTTATGCAATGAAAGAGCTGAAACTTGTCGCTGTTCTGCTGGAACTGAATTTGGTGTGACCTTTGTGGTGGCTTTCAATGTACTTGTGTCTATTGGACATCTGACTTTTGGCGGCAAAACAGGTACTAATAAAGGACAGTAAGCATAGGTGTAAGTGAAGATGCAGGTGTTCTTGTGAAGAGTTCTCTATATTTTGCTTTCTTTTAAGGAGAAGTTAAGACATTTTCCCTCTCCTGCAGTTATTTATCACCACTTTAATGCAAGAATCACATTGGGCTGCATAGCTCTGATTATGCACAAGCACAATGTTAAATGTTATGATGTGAGACATAATTTATTTCTCCAGTAATTCATTTCAGTGTTTGTGTGTGAAGATTTTGCAGGCTTCTGACTTTCCAGGCTGCAAATTCTTTCTCTTTCTTTCTCCTATTGGCCACTTGTTAAATCTTTTTGTTTGTTTCCCACCTTTCCCGTGGGATCCACAGACAGACAGCCTTGCCAGATTCATTTTCTGATCAAAGCTGTTTGATTTGGTCAATTTTGCCACATTGGAGACGTTCTCTATTACAGAGATAAATAGCCTTGGGCTAACTGTCAACGAAAACTTGTAAGCTAATAAATTATTCCAATTTCTTCCTGCGGATTTCTCTGGAGACAGCCCTAGGAAATACACTTTTTGATTAGTAAATTTCTCTGTGTGTGTGTCTGGACATTCAAATGTGTCGACTTTGATTAGCACCATTGCTTTTCAAGTAGATGCTGGCTGAGGGGCTGTCAGTTGCCGGCAGCCCTGATGCATAATGCATCAACTGGGCCCGGAAACAAGAGCCTCATCCAAGGCTGGAAAGGCGGGAAAATTGCCCCAACAGCCCTTTGCACAGTGGGAGCAATCCGAGTTGCAAAGACTTTGTCATCTGCAGACACAAGGCCCTGGAGAGCAGAGGAGCCTCAGGAGAGGGAAACCAGTAGGAGTGAAGATGGGCATGGAGAGAGCCAGGCAACTTGCTGCCACCCCCTTCACTTCCACACCGTCCACTCTCCCCATAAAATTGCTTCCTCCCTTCTTCATCTTCCTCCTCTTCTTCCTCCTCCTCCTCTTTCTGCTCGCAGTGCTCTGAGGAGGATTGGATTTCACTTCATCTCCCACTTGGATTCCTGTTCATCTGCTGTTTGCCTAGTTAAGGACCTGCAGGTTGTTATAGAAACAATATTTTGGCTATAACAAATCAATCGGTGCGTGTGAACACAAACATACAGATCATTTATCAACTGCAAAATACCCTAAATTATGACCTTTCTAAAACCTATCAGAAGGGCGAGGGAATGCATAACGTAAATTAAACTTTGAAGGGTCAGCGATTTTTACTTTCACTATTCATCTTTCTTTCACCTTATAGGTTTAAGAACAAGAGTGCTGTGTAATTACATTTCAATGGGGTGCAGCGGTTCATTATTCTCTGCTATACCAATCTACTGCAACATTTCCAATGCAGTCAGGTACATTTTAGCAGATATTAGTTGCACAAGACCATACTTGCTCTTTTGGACGGATAACATCTTTTAATGCAAAACAGTGCAATTGTCTCAATTTGCAAAAGACAGCAATGGTGGGATTTTTAAATCAATATGCTTGTTTATATTTTGTTATAAAAGTGATGAAGAGTGTTTTGTAGTTTCCGTTCTGTTATTATTAGCCTTTCTCATTTTCCACTGGATCTTTCAATCCTTGCTTTCTCTGCCTCCCCCCTGAAATTTTGTTTTTGTGCTGGAGCCCACATCAGTGATGGAGATGGGCAGCTTCCAGCTGAAAAGTCTTATGATGCCAATTATTCAGTTACGTGCTGTTATGGCTAAGCAGCATACAGTCACTTAAGTGATAGCTTTCCAGCTGAAGATTCGCAAGCCTGCTACCAGTATTAGGGGCTCTTATTCCACCTCTGCATCTAGAAGTACTGTTGGTGAATGCATAGCTTAAACAGTTTTTAATCCGAATAACATAAACAGCACAGCATGCACAAAAGCATTTTGAATAACATTACAACCTAAAACTACTTGAAAACTCTAGAGGCAAAATCAGCTTGTGAATACTAAAACCAGACACCTTAGTGAAAATGTTGGATTTAAGCAGAATTCCAGCCATCCTGGAGTTGATTATGCTTTAAATAAATACTCACAAAATGGGGTGTGAAAAAACAGGATTTGACAGATTTTCGCTGTTTACATGGATGGTAAGACACTTACATGTTGCACCTTGTATCTAGATGTAGGTA